>ML101743.1:0-38308 GCA_003697995.1 Taxidea taxus jeffersonii
AAAAAAAAAAACAAAACAAACAACAGCACTCTAGTCCAGCGATACATCAGGGATTTAATTTTTCTTTCTCAGCCTGGAATCTGTAAGGAAATTTGTAGCTACGTTTAAATTTATTCTGCCACTAGCACTCAGTGGTACTGCTTGAGCACTGGCCAAAGAATACTCAACCTGTGGTGCCTAGGATTTCCATAACTGGAGCTCCTCTGCAGATGAATTCAAAATTAAAAACACACAAGAAAGTAACCCACTATCAATCAGAGACCATGGAAACAGTGTATGGAAATACCAAAACCTATGACCTTCAAATAATAAAACAATAATTAAAAAGCCCCACAGAAACCATAAAAATAACTGTTGAAAATAATTAAAAACATATAAAGGGATTAAATGCAAAAGAATGGCCAGTTGAAAGAAGCAAGTAGAACTTAGATAAATAAAAAATAATTAAAATTAAAAACTCAGTGGATTAAATAAATACCAGAGTAAACAAAGCTGATGAAAGACTTACAAAACAGGAAGATAGACCTTTAAAAAAGTGCCAGGATGCAATCCAGAGAAATAATGAAATGGAAAATATTTGAAGTCACATGAAAGACAGAATTAGAAGGTCAAAAATATGTCTGTAAGAGTTATAGAAGGTGAGACAGAATGTTAAGAGGTATCATTTGAAGAGATAAAGGCTGAGAATTTTCTTAATGATGTGAAACCTCAGATCTAGTAATGGAGACCAACTTTGAAGAGGAGAAAGAAGACTGAGTCTGCACAAATACCCATTGTATAGAGGAGGCACAGGGCCCTCTAGACAATGAGAAAACCTATAACGAGAAATTCTTGATTTATAACCTAAGAGCCCAACACCATGACCCACTTCGCATGAGAAAATAACAAAAGAACTTCCTGCCACTAGCTTTGCCCTTGGCACCTCCAGCCCTCCTACTACACAAATAAGTTGAATGACTGCATACATTTTTCTCCTTGAGCTTCTCTTTTGTGAAAGTGGTTTTAGACTTTAGGTATCTTTTAGGTGTAGCATTTTATAGCTAAGCATCATTTGTTTCACTTACTATCTCCTCTGATTTTAGGCTTAATTTTCTCCATTGGTCCAAGTTTTGGGGATTAACTTTCTTTCTTCTAGATTTAGGTTTGTGCATAAAACTAGAATAGTTACTATTTGGCAATTGCCTTAGCAACTCCACTGGCTTCATAGGCAAGAAATGAAATCTACATTTTTGTTGTAGACTTGACCTCTGCTTCTTTCTGCATATGAACTGATCCATGTACTTCCTTTTCCTGGACTGCAATAGAGGTCTGAAGCTATAGCTCATTTTGAAAGCATCCCTGAGAGTGAATCATGTGTCAAGACACCTCACCCAAGGACAATCATAACAGAGTTAAGAAAAAAATGGGAGTGAGGGCTGGCAGGAGGATACATTTTTAGAGATAAGGACAATACAGAAAATTCCTCCATTCCTGATACAACATTCCTCATTTCTTTCTCATTATTTTTCATTTTGTGTTCCCTGTTAGATATCAACAAGTCCCATGATGTAGAATTGTGACTTACATAGCCCCCACAATTTCTCTCCAGGGTAATAGTGCTTAAATATGTGTTTGGTTGGGCCTCCAGATAGTTCTCACTCTTTCCTTTGGTTTCTGTTAACAGAAGGGGATTGTTTTCTCAGCCCCTTGGAGCAACTCTCTGTTATTACCCATCACCATTACTGATTTCTCCCCCTTTGTCTTCCTCAGCATCGGACTACAAAGTGCTTCGGTGCAGGTCAGATCTAATGTGCTTCAGAAAATGTCTTTCTTTAATTACTTTTCATTTTTATTCTTTTCCTAACTCAATGACACACACTGTTGCTTTGAACAGTTGTTTCCTATCCCCCTCTGTCTGGAAACTAGATTATTAATTTTTTTTTGTTAGTGCTGTAATTGAAATGGCCACATTTCATTTTCTGCTGTGTACACTACCTAGAATGTAGCTGGACAAGACAGAGAGAAAAGCTGGAGAGGAGGTGGTCATGAAACATAAAAGCTTTTTATTTTCAAAATGGCTTGGCGTGTGCCCTTCCTGGGAGGGGGAGAGCAGCTGCCATGGCAACAGGTGCTAGTCTAGGGGTGGGGCTCAGTGGTGCTGGCAGTACAGGAGTCTGGAGAGTATAGAGCAGTACCCAGGAGCAGTGGTAGCCTCCAGCATGCTTTCTTCAAGTGATTACTGCCATTTTTCATAATTGATCCTCTATGTTATATACAGATGGGTAGGTTGGTGTTTGGTTTTGCTTCTGAGCAGCACAGAGAGCTCTGAGACAGCAGAGCTGTAAGTCCAGGGCACAGGCCTCTAAGGCCCCCTCTCTCCATCACAGAAATCCGATCCAGTACAGTAGGCACCTGCATGAGGAGACTCCTCTGCTTCATGCAGGCAGATGCAAGCTTTCTTCCTCCACCCTCTTTTCTCCCCTTGATGCAGCTGAGGCATGGGGCTCCCTCCTGGTAAATGCCAGTCTGCTCAGTTGGGAGTTATCAGCGTGTGAGTCTTCCCTGTCAGGTCTTCCTAGAAACGCCACCTCAGCCACTTTCAGAGGTTCACCTTCACCACAGACCTCAATGATGGCCCCCAAGCATGCTTCTTTTTTTTTTTTTTTTAACTCTTTCATAGAACGAGCTCTTATCATAGGTATTTTATTTTGTCCCCTCCTAGCTCAGAATGCTGAGCCTAATAAAGCCTGCCCAACAACGTTTAGTTCTGCTAATCACTGACTTCCTGCTGCCCCTTAAATCAAGAGATCAGAAACAGATTCAATAGTCAGGGCGCCTTTCCAAAAGGAGAAGCAAAACTAAAGCTATACAGACATACATCCTGGAGGAGCTGCAGAACACTCTAGACCAAGAGAAAATCTATAAAGGACTCTTGAGTAATGAAGAGCCCCACAGCCCTGGCCTACAATTCAAAGTTGGCTTTTAGGACGTCGTGGTCCGCTTACACTGTGCATGTTGCTTTACCTGCCCAGGCTCGATGCAGAGAGACTCCTGGTACACTGCTCATGAAAGCTGGATTTCTCACCACAGCCTGCTTCAGTGATACCATTCTCTGCCATCTCTTCATCATTTCTGCCTCTCTGAGGCTTCTGTTTAAATTTGTCCTCCTCCCCATCACCATCATCATCATCATCACCACGACCACCGTCAGGCTGTGCACAGTTCTGGGTAGTCTTCAGAGCCTTTTATACCTCTGCTCCTTGCTTTGTCCTTACAGCATCCCTGTGAAGTAGATGGAGGTAGTAATACGATTCTTGTGTGGACTTTGGCAGCCACAAACATTTACGTGATGCCTCCGAAGTGTGACAACACTCACTGGGATGAGGGGGGATATTTTGAAATCAGTGGGGTAGATATTCTGAAGCTTGGGTTCCCGCAAGTCCTTTGGCCACCAGCCTGAAAATAGCTCTAACAAATATTTATTAAGTACTTGTCCTGCCATGTCCTGGGCATACATTGATAAATAAAGCAGGTATGGCGTTTATTTTCATGGTACTTACAAACCAGGTGAGGAGGGGATTATGTCATTTCCTTTCTGGCTGTTTTCATTTGTGGTTCTGAAGTAGACCCCAGGATTATACTCCTGTACCAAATATTGAGCCAGGGAAATTAACCATTATCCAGATTCATAGAGAGAGGTTTGATAGCTCAGTAATATTTTTCATCCCCATTACATTTCATGAAAGATACCTGGATTATAAATACAGGAACACCTTAATAGATGTAGAGCTGTATTTATCTTTAAAAATAGAGGAGGTCATCTTTGGTATGTCTTATTATTTAGCTGTTACTTTTGTTCTGCTTGCCTAGAGACTGATTATTATATTTGGGCCTTTAATAAAGTCACTGGATCAATAAACATTTAGAAAAAGGGCAATATCATTAACAGTCAAAGAAATGCAACTTAAAGCCAGAGAGACATGACACTGTTTATTACTTATTAAAAACTTGAAAATAATAATGCCTTAGGGTCCAGAGGAACAGACATACTGAAATATTCTAGGTGAGAATATAAATTGATAAAGATTTTCTAGGGACAGTTTGGTAATACATATTAAAAGTTTTTATACCCTTTCATCCAGGAATTCTGTTTCTGTGAATTAATTCTAGAAGAGTAAAGTTGAACAAAAACATTTATTTGTATATAGGTTTACTGAACTATTACTGGAAACAAAACATGAAAAACAATCTGAATGTCTAATATTTAATGTCTTAAATATATTATGAAAAGTCCATATGGTGGAATACTATACAATCATAAATATGTTGAGCAAGGCAATAGATGATACTTGAAAAGTTCATGGCAAAGCAGTAAAAACAGGTTGTAAAATTATGTGCAAGCTATATGATTCCACATTGTTTTCAAGTATGAGTGTCTGTGTGTGTATGCCTGGGAAAAGCATAGGCATAATATCCATACCTTAAGATATTGGATGAAATTTAATTATTTCTGATTATGTGAATTATAGGTGATTTTTGTTTTCTTTGTGCTTTTCCAGCTTTTTCAGTTATTCTGTGATGAATGCTTTTCACTTGTAATACTGAAAAAGAAAAAAAAGGAAAACTTGTGTCTTAGTTTTTTTTTCCCTGAATGACAGGCACTAAGAGAAAAAATAAAGGACAGCTATTTAAAAATGGCTGCTACCCTAAAGACAAAATTGACATCTGATGACATTTACTGATTCTTCTTCAGGAAGACAGAAGCATGTTTCATAAGTTTACCCCTGTTTGTGTGTCCTGGGGCCACTCCTATGGGAGTCACACATGTGTGCATATGTAAGGGAGTGTGCTACCCACATCGGGGTTTGTGTGTGTGTGTAGCTGTGAGTCATAGCCTTGCACTGCTGTGGTCCTCAAGGGAGTTGCATAGATCCGTGTGCCCAAAAATGCTACCTGGCTTGGCTGAGCAGTGTGGTTCACACCCGAGTCATGGCCACATGCTCTCGCTTCTGATACACCAGGTACAGCTAGCTGCAGTCCTCCTGTCCTCTTCAGGAAAGCTCCTGATGAACTTTCACATGCCTGGGGCTTTATGAGGCAGGAAAGAGTGGATGCACTAATTCTTTGTTGAAGCCATTTGCTATTTACACCGGTTTTTTGCCCTTAAAACCAGTTCATGGAAAAGACTTGTTTAGGTAAGTGCAAGTACAGGTGACTTTTCTGATATTTTTAGAGTGAACTCTAAACCCTGACCTTTCATTGAGTAGCAGGACTTTTGAACCTTGTTCTTTTCTCCCCTCAAGTTTTCCAAACAAAAATGATCTTTTTAAAGGCTTACTCTTTTGTTTGTTTCCTGTCCTGTTTAATGATTACATAGCTTTTTACATAACCCATCCAAAGGGAGGCACAAGTCAACAGTTATCTTCTGCTATGTAAACTTTTGGAAGGTGGACTTCCCTTTGCAAAACTGAACAGTAAATCTATTAGCCACTTGTTTTTAGGAGGAGCCACTTCCTAACTGGATCGGGGCAATAGAGATGGATGGCTGCAGGGGGTATGGGGGGTAACCAGAAGCCACAAGACATTCTTAGTGTCATGTGGGACAACATAGGGGTGGCAAAGATTCTGGTGCTTTCAGCTGTGCTAAATAGCTCTTGACACAGACTTCAGAATGCCCATGGAAAGAAAGTGAATTCCTCTAGAATATAGCTTTTAAAGAGGTGTCTGGTGGTCGTCACTGATGCCTGGGTTTGAAGATAGGACTTCTTAATTGCCCCTGTGTTTGTGTGTATCATTTGTGGTCTTCTCCTAATTCACAGACTTCTAGACTGAACTCTTTAATGGAAGAGCTCAGCTCACATGTCTCCCCTTAGAGAGAGGCATTCCCCAGCTCACCTCAGTTGGTCCTTCTCACCAGTTTTGATCACATACCCCTGTTTAATTTCTTCTTACCACTTTCTCGGCCTGACATTCTTACTGTGTTCTTACGTATTTTCTGTCTTCCTAATTGGAATGCAGTACCAGTATATTGAAGGAAGATTCTTGTCAATCCATTTCACTGCTATATCCCAGTGCCTAGAAGTCATGGCATCTCATAGGTGTTCAGTCCTTGAGGAGGAAAGGGGTTGGAGCAGATGTGGTACATTTAGGAATACACAGAAGGCCCTGGTAGTTGGGAGCTGTAAATGAGGACAGAAAGGCATGACAGCAGGTTGGAGAGATAGGCAGCGTAATAGTCATGTGGGCTACATGACTAGGAGTTTGGAGTTACTTGAGGATCTGATGTTTACATTAAGTTCTTTCATCTCTGAGGATTTATAAATGATCCAGATTGGTTTGCTAAAGTCAGCTGCTGCTGGCTTTTCTACTGGGAATTGTGCACCCTGGTGTCCCTGAAGTGCATCTTACTACACTGCTTTTCTCATCCCTATCTCCACTGCCATCAACTTGGCATTCTTCACCTGCCTTTCCTGATGAGCCCAGCAAAGCAAGGTGACAACAGCTAAGGTGTCAAGCTTTGAGGCCTTCACAAGTGAAAGCATTCCAGAACTTTGTCATTAAACACTTTGATTTCCCCACTGAAGGATGTTGGGTTTGGGCTCTGTGAATGACACTCTCCCAGAGCCTGAATGTTGGGATCAGGAACACAGATCTCCACTCCACTGTTTAAATTTCTGTTACCAGATACTCCCTGCTGTTCTCTGCCTAACGATAGTTTGGGTTTCTCACATTGGATCCCTAGTTCCTGCTTGACACTGCACTTTGTTCTATAATTTGCTTCCAAAGGAGCAGAATTCAAGGAGTTTCTAGTTTTGTGCTGCCTATGAGGAAGAAAAATCAGATTTTGCCAGGCATGCATTGAAGTTAAGAACTCTATTGGATTAATTCCCTGATGAGTTTATTTTTGTGATTAAGGCAGTATTACAACAGAAGGGTTTGTGTTCACTCTTACTCAAACATATACCGCTACATATAACTGTAATTATTTTATACATGTAAATAAATAAGATGAGCTACTGTTTCATTTAGGCTTGAGCTTACATGGAAATTTAAGAAGATAATGGTGTAGTGCAACAAGGAGATAGGAGAGGTTGGCTCTAAACTTTAAGAGTAGGGAGACATATGAAGGGGTAACCCACTCAGATTTCTTTCTGTCTTCTATGGGCTGTGAAAAGCATGTTGTCTTTTGGAATTCTATTCTTTAGCGTTAGACACATGAACATAGAGAATGTTGATGTTCTATTGAAATAATGCTGCATGGATGTTAGAGATCTGGGACTTCTATCTTTGTGAGTACTGTCTGATCTCCAGAACATTCCCATGGGGTGTTGGTTCTTGTACATGAAGAGCCATGAACTCTTCAGGACACACTGAAATAATTTTTTTTTTCCTCTTAGTTGAATATCCACATTGAATTCATAAGTTTGTTTATAGCTCATGTAAGCTTATAAATTTCAGTCATTTTGGCACATGGGCCCTTAAAATAAAGCCAGCTCTTTCAACCTTGGCCTCTCAATTTGTTTCACACTCACAGTAAGGAATGCAATTTTCTGTCTGTTTCCTTTTTGAGGGTGAAAGTACCCTCATTTTCAAAAATATGCCTGATGAATTGTTTCCCTGATTTAAAATGTCTCTGTGAAAGGAGATAGATGACCCAGGGCATATGTATGTGATGTGCCTACATATTTTTTTTCTGTCAATCTGTCAGTCTCTTATTCTGCAGCTCTCCCATAATCCCATCTGTGGATTTGGAATCTTTGTTTGCCCTCCAGGAAGGAGTGTGGTCCTTCCCATAAAAATGAGGCTTTGCATATCATAGGACATGAGGAGGTCTGACTGCTTAGTGTCACAGCCACTGTTATGGTTGGAGCTAAGCCACATGATGAAGGGCCATTTGCTTAACCTTTGACTTAGACCCTTTTGTCCCTGTCCTTTGATCTGTAAAATGGGACTAGTAAAAGGATCTGGCTTCAGAAAACTACTATTTATTTTAATTAATTAAAGGTGGTAAAGATGGCTGAATTCAGTGAGCTTTATAATGACATGTTTAATATTGGTGCTGTTTGTGGGTGATTGCTAGTTGAGTAATAGGTGAATTAGCACCTAGAGGCTGTTACTCTAGGCCTTCATTTCATCTCTGGCTCAACATTCTGTTCTTCCACCAGCTTCCTAGTGGAGGTCAGCACAATGACTAAGGGAAAAATGTGGATCAACCTCACAGACTTAACCATGTTAATACAGACATAGGTCAAAGGCACAGTGCCTGATAGATTTTTAGTTACTCAGCTAAATTGGAAAAGTGCTGTATTTTAGTCTTTACAGGTCTTAAATTCTCTGAATGGGTTTTATGCTGGTTTGTGAAGTTCTTCTGTCTCATATCTCATGGAGTTTGAGCCTGTAAGTCTTAGTAACTGAGACCTTTCCGAGTCTACAGAGAGGGGTGACAGATATTGTTATCCCTCTGATCAGAATTTTCTCATTGCTCATTGCTTATTGCATTTCTCATTGAGTCAAGAACAAAGCTCTTGAAGTCCTATAGGATTTGCCAGCCCCAAGTCCATTGCCTGTCTGACTTCTCCTAATACTTTCCCCTGTGCTCACTGTGTGTCAGGCACGCTCACTGGCTTTCCTCAGGTTGTGCCAGCATGCCACACATGTTCCTCCCTGAGGTATCTGCATCTTTTGTTTGTTCTTGGTAGCTTTCTTCCCAGAGATTTGCGAGATTTGTGTGGCATGCTTTCTTCCCTCCTCCAGGGAAGGAGTTTGTGCATCTCTCTTTCACAGTGACACCTTCCCTGACCAAGCTGTCTCACATTGTTAATAGTCCCTCAGTTGTCCCTTTCCACCATATATTTTATTTGCTTGTTGTCTGTCCTACCCCAAAAGAATGTAAGCTTCTTACAGCACGGAATTTGGGGAAGTGTCTGTTTTGTTCACTGTTCTATCCCTAGCCCCTAAAGCAGTCCCTGGCACATAATGGACAATTGAAAATATTTGATCGATGAAAAATACATGGTACGCTATTGGCCTCTGTTCTGGATCACCTTGTACCTCTTCCCTTGGATAGAAAGTCCTCAGGCAACTTCTCTATGACCTGACTTTTTGGACAGTGCTAGCCTAAAGGTGATAAGCTAACCTACTGAAGGAAGGTGTTGCCACCAACAAGAACTGATAGAGTTGCTGCACTTGGTACCAACAGGTTGGCATGCACAGAGGCAACTTTTAAACCTCCTCTTTTATGTTCTGGCATCTCTATCTCGATTGGAGAATGTAAGCTTCCAAATAAATAAATCATTAGTAATGAATGTGAAATGACCTTAGAAACTCTAAAATGCTTTGAAAATGATAATTCCATTGGACTTGAGAATGTTTCAAATTGTTGTACAATTTGAAATAGCTAAGTAATTTTCCAGGAAGGAGGGTTCTGTGGGCCAGCCTCCCTGTAGATTTTTTTTTTTTAATGTGAGTGCTGTTCTTCCCCATCCAGGCATTTGAACTGGGCCCTAGAATATAGCTACAGGCTAGAACCTGAACTGACCATGACCAGAGAGGGGAAAGCTCACCAGTTAACACCTGGATGGAAGGCATGTGCCTTCTTTGTGTGAGACTATTCAACAATCAAGTGGCTGAAATAGCGTAGGTCAGATGAGCTCAGGTTGGCCTGTTGTTAGTCTTTAAACGACTGTGACAAGTTTCAGAAGATGCAGCAGCTTGGCAAAAGTAAAATTCTCATTCTTAATGAAATCCAGCCTATTCTGAAGGGGGCCAATAATTCTCATGACCCAGATTAGTTTTCTACCAGTAGAAAAGTTTAGTTTTTATAATGTTGATGGGCAGCGATGAACCTGAGATTCTTGTTTGCTTTCCAAACATCCTTTTAAAAATAATCAGGTTCCGGGATGCCTGGGTGGCTCAGTTGGTTAAGTGGCTGCCTTTGGCTCAGGTCATGATCCCAGCTTCCTGGGATCGAGTCCCACATTGGGCTCCTTGCTCGGCAGGGAGCCTGCTTCTCCCTCTGCCTCTGCCTGCCTCTGTCTGCCTGTACTCGCTCTCTCTGTAACTAATAAATAAATAAAAAATAAATTAAAAAAATAAAAATAATCAGGTTCCTCTTTTACCCATGATCTCTTTAAGGTTAGCCTTTGTAGAAAAGAAGAGAGGCATATAGGACAAAATGGCAGCCTGTACACGCAGGACACACACCACACACCACACACCACACACACACACACACACACACACACACACACAGCATTGTCCCACAGCATGTAAGAGCAGTAGCTCTGGAATCAAACGCCCTGGTAGGCTCTCTGGCTTCAAATTCTATCTCTACCGTTTATTTGATACATGCCCCTGGACAAATTGCTGAGTTTTTTAGCATTAACTACTTCATGTGGGATAGTAGTAGAAGTTACCTTGTAGAGTTATTGTAAAGATCAAATGAGATAATCAAATGAGTGCTTCATTCCTGACTTAGAGTAAGTGCTGAGTTGCTGTTATTATTGATGACCATTTTCATATTTGGAGATAGGCAGGAAGTACGGGAGGTTTTCAGGAAGGGATGACAAAAGAAAAAGACACAGGAGACACTATTCCAGAAGGTTTTATAAGTATATTAGAAGGAGATTGGTATAATATCATGAGCATACAATATATTATATAATGCATATTAGGTAATGTGTGTAATAATGATAATCATACCCTATGAATATTTTATGGTCTTCATACCTTCCAGATTAGTAGTGTGGGCAAGGAGAGCCATGTGGTTTGTTATATGCCTTCACTGTCAAGGTGAGCTGCTGTGGCTACTCCAACAGCTATCCCCAGTTTGGCAAAGACTCTAAGACCCCAGTAGGTTACTTGGACGTCTAAACCAGACATTTAGTGCAGCTGAGCCTTGATACCCTTAGATGAAGGTGGCCTCTCAAAGTGTGTGCATGTCCCTTTTTTACCCCCTCAAAGTTGATATGGACAAACCCTGTCTAGGCCCTGGGGGTGTGGCATTGAGGGAGGTTAATGCCATGTCTTTTCTCTTGGAATCAGTGGGGGAGACAGACAATGACAATTCCATGAATGATGACCCAATTCAGTAAGTGCCAAGAAGGAGAATTGAAGAATTAGCATTGTAGCAAGATATCTGGCCTAGTACAGAGTGTCTGGAATGACTTCTCTGAGGAAGCTAGAGTGGTAAGTAGGAAAGAGCCAGATCAAAAGGGGCTGCAGAGCTTCCCTGGTGAAGAGATCAGTATGATAAAGGAAGGCTCCCAATCCTAAAGAGATTTTTAGCTCACAGCTTGATGAGCAAAGGGGACATGGTGGCAGAGGGCCTGGAAAGGTTAGGTGGGCCATTCCAAAATCTTTGAAGGCCATGCCAGGGGTTTCCATCTTGAAATTGAAAACAGAATTCTTTGGTGGATTTTAAACAGGTAGTAGTATTGCATTGGAGGAAACCAGAGTGGAAATAGAGCTGGTTGCACACTCTTTTCCTTTTGTGTGAAGAGTTCTTAGCACCAAGTGTGCTTTTTGTAAGCAGGTAATGGAGTTGATATATATGAAACTGGGCAATACTTAAAACCTTAGCAGTGAGGTTCACTCATCTGAAATACACTTTATATATTTCAATAAAAGCAGAGAAGACTCTGGAAGTTATTCACACAGCTTTGAGACCTTAGATAAAAGCAGTGCAGCCTGGATGGATGGACATATGGCCATAATTGTCTTTGGTGTTGGGGAAGAGAGGGTGGAGAAGGTATGGTTGGGAAACTATCCTTCCAGCCACTCCTGTTTGTTGTTTTGTTTTGTTTTTCAATTTGCTCTTCTCTCTCAGTCTTGAAGTGCTGATACTCTTTCATCATTAGGAAGCAGTTCTCTGTGCCAGCCAACCACAAATGGAATGCCCTCAGATTTGTGGGGTCTTTCCCCATTTCCATGATTGTGTCAGGCATGCAGCCATTTTCACTGCAGGAAGGGAGAAGAAACAGTGGTTAGTCCAGTATCATTCTCAGAGGCATAAACACTTTATCTCTTAAGTTTTGGGGTTTTTTCCCCTTCTTTTAATTTTGTAATTTGGGTAATGAATGTAGGAGCAGCATTTTGTTGTTGTTGTTACATTCACTACTTTATTCACCACAGACTCAAATATGTTAACTTCCCTGTATATTCATTTTTGGTTGAGTTTTCTTTTAAAGATTTTATTTATTTATTTGACAGAGAGAGATCACAAGTAGACTAAGGGAGAGAAAGAAGCAGGCTCCCCACTGAGCAGAGCCTGATGTGGGGCTTGATCCCAGGACCCTGAGATCATGACCTGAGCCGAAGGCAGAGGCTTAACCCACTGAGCCACCCACGCAGCACTTGGTTGAGTTTTCTAAGGAAAAGTTTGCCTCTTTTAGTCTAGGCTGAACTGACCCTAAGTGGTGTGGGAATTACAAAGTGCCACGGTGAAGAGTATGGGCTTCCTCTCCTGGCTCTGCCCTTTGTGGACCTTGTAGCCTCAGGCAAATTACCTAACTTCCCAGCACCTTCATTTCATCATCTGTAAAATGGCAGTGGTTGCCTTACCTACCCGCCTCAAAGGGTTCTCTTGAAGATTATATCCACCATAAGCACTAACTGAATTGCTCAAAGCATTAAGTATGGCTTCTCACTGGGTGACCATTCCCAGAAGGATGTTGACTGGTGAGCATGACCCCAGTCAGTACACAGAACAATTTATTTTAAACTCTATTTCTGGTGCCAGCCATTGGGACAATCCAGCAAATCTGTATTTATGGCTCTGATCGGTTTCCTTGGCACAGGCCTCCCCAGAACCATTTAGACTGGTCCAATCTTACCAAGTCCTGGTGGTATCCAGGCAACACACACACATACACACAGACAGACTGACTTACTAGGAAACTTGTAGCCACTGAGGGCAGGGATTCCCCTCACCACTCCCCATTATAGACTAAGGATGAATTTGAAGTTGTTGAAGGGAACCACATTACCTGTCCTGAAAATTAAATCTGACTTGTTGGCCACAAAAAAAAGTAGAGTTCCAACAGCTTCATCTCCAGCTCACCCTTTTCAGCCCCAGAGCTTAGAGCTTCTCTGCCCGTGGATGGTAGTAGAGAGAAGAGTGATACTGATGATAGCTTCAGTGCCTGCCCACCCAGCCACTTTCAGAATAGGTAACCCTGGGACCTACCTGGTATTGCCTGCCTGTGTGCTCCAACGCATGTCCTTCAGATCATGATCCAGCCCCCAGTCCAGAGACGCTCATGAGAGGCGGGAACAGTTGGTGTAGAAATATCCCATGGAATGACTGTGAACATAATCATTTAGAGGACCAAGCTCTGTGTGGCCTCCAGGCAGGGGAATGTCTGGAGCCAGGCTTTGCAGGGACATGGGCTTTGGATGGGAAGAACTTGCAAAGCAGACCAGGGACAAAGCGGTGCTCTTAAAGGCCAAGTGAGCTTGGTGGGTTTGCTGTTGGCGGTAAGGCTCCCAGTCTGTCATGTGAGAGGTTCTTGGAGGGAAGTGATGAAAAATAAGTAATACTATCTTCTGAACTTTTCTAAAGTCTTGATGTATTTTGTAATTTTTAAAAAGGAAGAAAGAAAAAAAAGAATAAGAAGAAGAAATACAAAGAGACAGGGTAACAAAAGTCCTGAAAATATAGGTGGAGGAGTAAGGGCTCTTTGACGTAGGCAGAAGCAAGTCCCTCGAGGTTCCTGCACAGGATACCAAGTGACAGCACCAAACACTGACTTTAAGTTGGCAGTTGCTGCTACTTCTCCCATTATCATCACCACTGCCTTGACTGCCATCATGAACATCGGCAGCTCTTTTATTAAGCCATTATTTCAGGCCAAGAGATTTATTCACCTAATATTACTTAATCAGCCTTAAAACTTTATGAGGTAGGTATTACTGCTCCTGTTTTATAGGTGAAAACACAGGTTTAGAGATGCCAAGTGATTTGTTTGCTGTCTTCCAGCTGGGAATATCTGTCTGACTCCAACAACTATGCTTACTGTGCCTTACTGTCTCCTTTAGTCATTTTTTTCCATATTTGTAAATTGGACATAATATTTGTACTCGATACCGGTAGAGTAGCATTTTTCAAATTTTAAGTCACAACACACTATGGGGGGGCGTGAAATTGATTGAGGATGGAATAGAATCAAAAATATCAACATTCATCACCCTTACTATTCCTGAAATTTTTGTTTCTGGTTTGTGTGTGTGTCTTTCTATTTATGTATGCGTGTCCTAGTGAAATGTTACATAGGGAAATGTGTTGCCTACTGTGGGGCATTGTCAGAAAGTTGCAGAGCTGCTGTGTTTGAAGGTCAAATAAACATAAAACATAAACATAACATAAACATAAACATAAAACATTGCAGAGCTCCGTACAAACTCTAAAACACCCTTCAAGTGGAAATTAGGATCATTATTTAACCTTGGAACCTGAAGAACAGCATGGCAGGTCAGTGTCTCTATGCTGTTATACCAGCCATGCAGTCCATTGCAAGGAGAGCTAACCTGTCACCATATTGTGTCCAGTGGAGACTAGGACTTAGCCTTGATACTCCTTCCTTGACACAGCACTCCAGGCCTCAAGATGGAAGCTTGCAAACACAGCAAATAGCTTATGTTTTGTTGGCAGACATCAGGACCAGTCTGTGGTTATAAAGCACTGCTTAGCACTTGCAGAGTCATAGCTCTCATTTAAACGACAGGAAAACAGATGTGATCCCTATGGCAGCACAGGGGCACTGCATCACAAGCCCCAACGGGGTTGACTTCTCTCTCTTCCTCCTATAACACTGTCCACCACCATCCTCATCTGGAAATGATTTACCTCCTTCTCCCTCTTAAAGGTCATCAGATCAATCTAGAGTCCTCACCCATTTTTCCTTTCACAAAGGTGCAAGAGGACACTCTGCCACGGCCATTTTCCTTGGAATGTGCTCTTTTCTCATTAATTGCATTTCATGAGGGAACTGTTGGGAACATGGGGTGCCAGTCCCCAAACAACTGCCCTGAAGGCATGCTTTTAAGGAGATGGCCTGCTTTTCGGTTCATATAACAAACTCAGTGGTCACAAAAAGACCTGGGTCTCCCCCAGGTTGAAATCACATGTGTAACTGTGTTTCTGCAAGCTTTGTAAAGGAAGCCTATAGAATTGGCAGTTCATGCAGAAGGCACCCATGGACAAAAAAGTCCATGTTGACCTAAGGATCTGAAAAGCATGTCAAAGACTCCTTTAGTGGAATGTGCAATGCACAAAAATTTTAGTGTACAGATTTTAAGTCAAGACTCAACATGACACTCTGGACTACATGAGGAAGAACTCAAACAGCTCAATTACCAACCCAGAAAGCAGGCTCTCAATGTTTTACAGACCTCACTAATCAATGAATCCCATGGCCTCTGCTGGACCAGGCTTCCCAGTACTCTGCCAGCCTGCCTCCCACACATCTGTAAATTTGTCAAGCTCTAATGGATGGCTGGTGCCAGTAGAGGCTGAAGTCTATGCTTCTCTCCCCAGGATACATAGAGATCTCAAGCCATTAATAATTCACTCTAGAGTAATGAACATAGCCATATGAACTTGTGAGCAGTAATAATCAAGTGACAGATCAATTTATTACTTCAGTATGCCAAAAGATAATGATAGTTACAAAAGTTACGACTTTCCTCCCTAAAAAGTTTCATAAGCCTTAGATCAATGTGTTTTTTAAGTTCTAAAATAAAATGGATCGTTAAAAAGGAAATGAATTATGTTGGGTAGTGGCCTCAAGCCTTGTTATATTCAGAGTTGCTTATCTAGAATCACTGTACCTTTTTTCCCAATGCCTTTGAGCATTGGGGCCTGCAAATTAGAGTTATTGTTATTCATTACTTAAATCTAAGAAATGAAACACAGCTCCAGACTTTGAAAAGGGAGGTTGGAATAGTTGAGATATATTTGCCCCCAAAAGTCATCAATAATAATTGAAGGTTTTATGAGTAAGTGGCTAGATTGGGAACAGTTGTTTTATGCCTACCCAAATACATCCCATTTAACACCTCATGAACATTTGTTGGACTTCTCCTGGGCCAGACACTGTGCTCAGTGCTAGTGTTACCACCTAAATTCAGCACAGTCTCTATCCTAAGGCAGTGGTAGAAACATTACTAACATGTAATAAAGATAATACTCCTGGCTCTATTGAGAGCTGGAGGTTTGGAGAAACTGGACAGAGACTTCAGAAAGGAGGGGGCCATTTGAGAAGAGTAAGAGAACACTCTAGGCAGTGGAGTGACAAAGGCAGATAGGTGGGAAAGTGGGAAGAGTATGGATACTAAATTACTATAATAATAATCACTGTGTTTCCCCCACATTAATATTTAATCTGAACAACCCCCTCATGAAGTAGACATATTATTCACCTTCCCTCCCCTTCAGAAATGAGCCCAAAGCTTAGACATTGAATCATTTGTCCAGAGACCCAGAGTTGGGAGGTGGCAGAGGAGGGCTTAGGGGCGAGTTGGGAAAAAGTGTATTACTTCAGTAGAGTCTGGGCTTTACATTAAAGACAATGGAGCCCATCAAGTGTTTATAATCATTATGAGACCAGTCAAACAATAGCAGCATTGCTAAACACTTTATACACTCTGTGTCATTGTGTTGTCTCCCAACAACCCAGTGAGGTTTGAGGCCATTGTAGTTTTCAGCAGAGGAATGACTTGATCAAGGTTGCATTATAAACAAACTGGTGGTGGCAGTCAGGATAAAGCTGACCCTAGAGATGCTAGTCAGAGATCCTAGTTAGGATACTGTGGGTTTAGTCAGATGTAGTGTTAATGGTAAAAAGTGATCATCATCCAAACCATATGTTTTTATATTGGTCTCCAATTTAAAAGTACTTTCATACATAAATAGCTTGTTGACTCATTTACACAAGAGACTTTTGTGGCTGGTGGGGTAAGTCTAATGACTTTGCTCATTTGGGAGGGGGAAGTATAAGGGCACAGAATTTACTTCCTGCACATAGGAGTCCATGATGAAAGGAGTGATGTTACTAGCAGTTTGTAAATAGGCATATTTGCTGATCGACTGAGTTACAGAACCAAAGTCTTTCTCCCTTGATGGGTAAGAACTTGGCCCTCTGCATTGATACTTTCAGAAACGTGATACAGCTCTGGGTAGATGGGAAACTATATAAGTAAATCAAGACATTCCACCAAGACTCAAAAAATGTTTGCAAAATATTTTTATGTGGACCAGAAATAGACCAGTATATCAGTGGCAGCTCTCCTTGCTTAGCAGTCAAAAAACAAATTCTCTTAGTACCTGGCTGGTTCCACGGTTAAAAGTTTGACAGACCTAACCACTCCCTGCCCCTTTCAGAGAAGAAAGTTTTTATGGCATTAGACTTTCAGCCCTAGAAAAATTATAGAAAGGTCTACATCTGCTGATAAAATTGGTTGGTGTAGTAATTTCAGTGAAGGCCCAGTTTCACAACCAGCACTTAAGGCAGTAGAACGTCTTCTCCTCCTACAAAATAGAAGTATTCAAGAGAAACAGTACAGGCATTTATAGAATTGTGTGAAAAAATACTCTCTATAAATAGCACCAAATGCTAGGGAGGTATGTCTGTGCAAACTGCTATCTCTGTTCAATTTCTCTCTAGTCTCTAGTAATGAATAGTTTCCTTTTTCTAACAGATGATTTAGGGAAGCCCCTAATATTTTCTTAACAATACTAAATTGGGCTTAACTTTTAACTTATTTGTTGTCAGTAGGTTATTTGTATATTTTTAAACACAGGGCCAGCAAATGAACAATTGAGTTTTATGGCTAGGTCACAGTGGCCAGGTTTGGAGTTCACATATATGTTTTGAGTAGTATTTATCCAAAAATATGTGTATGTATTTAACAGATTACCTAGATACAGCTACTGCTGACCCTGTGTGTTCCTTAGACTTTGAGTATAAGTGACAGTATAAACACAGCCATACACATGGATACATGATAGTGCATTTTTATTTGTTTATGCCACATGTTTCACTTAATGTAAGCCACATGTTTAATGAGATGGGGTTTAATACTCTGAGCCTAAAGTGCTGAATTTCCTAAGATCTTTTCATCTTAAAAATTAGGTCTGTTTCATGCCTGTATTTACAAATGTGCTAAAGCCATCAAGAGTTTTTATATTTGCATTAGAGAAAATACTAAAGATCACAATGGTTTAACCAGCAGCGAAGTATAAAAGTCATAACGAAGAGAGATGAGCACTTAGCTGGATTTGCAGAGCAGGGATTCAGATGTGCAAACTTTCACATTTTGAAGGGCAGCTGCTTTGGTTGGTTGGTTGGTTGACTGTTGGTTGGTTGGTGGGCAAAACAAAATTGGGTAAAGGAGTGTCATGTCCTGGAAGAGCAAAATAGCTGGAGTACTGAAGATTTCTGAAAACTGTGGAGGACAAAAAATACAAGTAGAGAAGTCTCTCTTTGGACTCGAAGACATCTTAAGATGTCCCAGAGTCTGGCTCCTATCAGATGAGGAGTCTGAAGATAGGGAAGGCATGGGGAAGTCAGCTATCTATTTGTACTTTCTTTCATCTGTGCTTTTTCTTTTCCTTCCTCCCAGTGTTGCTAACAACCACAAGCAGAATTTGATGACAGTGGCAAACCTTGGAGTGGTGTTTGGACCCACGCTGCTGCGTCCTCAGGAAGAAACAGTAGCAGCCATCATGGACATCAAATTTCAGAATATTGTTATTGAGATCCTAATAGAAAATCACGAAAAGGTAAAATATCACTAATTACTGTGAGTAAAGAATTTTCCTTGGGGGGAACACTGAGTTGGAAATGGCATTCAGGTTGATGCAGGTTCCTATTGCTAATGCCTCTTACACCATGAAGCTGCTGCTGATGGTAGTGATGTTGGTGATGGTCATCATCTTGTCATGGCAACAGGGGCCAAATGGAGAGTAGGACAGCAGTGGTGGTTATGGTAGCGGTAGTGGTGGGCAACACTGGTTAAGCATTTCTTCTGTACTGAGCACTGTGCTAAGCGCTTTATATGGGCTATAACTGTATCCTCGTAATAATCCAATGAAGGAGGCACTCTTATGAGCCTTGTTTAGAAAATGCCCCTTGCTCATTTTTTACATGGTTGTCTTCTCATGAATTTCAGTTTTTTTCCCTTAATATTAGGGAGAGTAAACTTGTTTTACCGATAGTGCAAATAATTTTCCTAATCTGTAATTTATACTCCCGTTCTCTAAATGGTGTAATTTTTCATGCTGTGTGTGTGTTGGGGGGAGTTTGTCTTTTCTTTTAGGGCACTAGAGTTTCTTGTCTTTCTTAAAATGATCTCCCTCATCTCACATGATAAAGTATGTCAACACAGAGCTGCCCTTAAAAACTTGGGTGGGGGCCATGAAGTTTTATACATCTGTCCCACCTTAGTTCCTAGTAGCACATCCTTAAGAAGTCCCTCAGAACTTATAGGGTTCCCTAAAACAGCCACAGTGCTGGGACATAATAAAAAGTAATTTAAAAATGTTATCCATTCTAACTGAAAACTCTACCTAGAATGGTGATTTAATTGTGCTAGATAACCTGCAAAATAAATCTGTAATCAGACCACTTTTTATCACTTGTCTTCACTGATAATACTCTAACATAAGCTATAATACTCTAACATAACATAATAACATCATCTCTTGTCTTGATACTACAATAGCATCCTAATTTATTCCCTTCGCCTACCCTTGGCCTATTTTTTAAAAGATTTTATTCATTTATTTATCAGAAAGAGCGGGAGAGAGAGAGCACAAGCAGGGGGAGCAGCAGGCAGAGAGAGAAGCAGGCTCCTGGCTGAGCAAGGAGCCTGATGTGGGGCTTGATCCCAGGACCCTGGGATCATGACCTGAGTTGAAGGTAGACGCTTAACTGACTGAGCTACCCATACACCCCTTGGCCTGTCTATTTTGATAATAGCTACCAGAGTGGAATTTTTTAAGTACTAAATCAAATTATATCATTTGTCTGCTAAGAACCTTCCATGGCTTCCTATTTCAGGGAGTGAAAGTCAGCGCCCTTACAAGAGCCTGGAAGGTCCTACACAGGCTCCCTCTTGCCTCTGTTACTTACTTCATTTCATCTGTGGCCTGCTATTTTACTTCACTCCTGTGGCTGCTTTGACTGCTTGCTGTTCTTACACATTGCAACACGCCCATCTCAAGGCCTTTGCAGTTGTTCTTCCCAGTACTTGAAACATTCTTCCTCCGTGTACCTTAATAGTGAGGCCTATGTAGACCTATTTATTTATTATTATTTTTATTATGTTAGTTATCATCATTAGTTTTTGATGTAGTGTTCCATGATTCATTGTTTGCATATAACACCCAGTGCTCCATGCAATATGTGCCCTTCTTAATACCCATCACTGGGCTCACCCATCCCCCACCCCCTTTCCCTCTAAAACTCTCAGTTTGTTTTTCAGAGTCCATAGTCTCTCATGGTTCACCTCCCCCTCCAATTCTCCCTGCTTCATTTTCCCTTCCTTCTTCTAATGTCCTCCATGCTGTTCCTTATGTTTCACAAATAAGTGAAACCATGTGATAATTGACTCTGCTTGACTTATTTTACTCAGCATAATCTCTTCCAGTCCCATCCATGTTGATGCAAAAGTTGGGTATTCATCCTTTATGATGGCTGAGTAATATTCTGTTGTATATATGAACTACATCTTCTTAATCTGTTCATCTGTTGAAGGGCAGCTTGGCTCTTTCAACAGTTTGGCTATTGTGGAAATTGCTGCTATGAACATTGGGTTGCATATGGCCCTTCTTTTTCACTTGTCTGTATCTTTAGGGTAAATACCCAGTAGTGTAATTGCAGGGCTAGAGGGTAGCTCTATTTTTAATTTTGGGGGGAAATTCCACAGTTCTGCGAAGTGGCTATACCAACTTGTGTTCCCACCAACAGTGTAAGAGGGTTCCCCTTTCTGCACAGCCTCTCCAACATTTGTTGTTTCTTGCCTTGTCATTTTTTGCCATTCTAACTGGTGTAAGGTGGTATCTCAATGTGGTTTCAATTTTAATTTCACTGATGGCTAATGACAATCAAAGTTTTTTTCATGTGTCTGTTAGCCACTTGCATGTCTTCTTCTAAGAAGTATCTCTTCATGTCTTCTGCCCATTTTTTGACTTGATTATTTGTTTCTTGGGTGTTGAGTTTGAGAAGTTCTTTATAGATTTTGAATATTAGCCCTTTGTAGCATCATTTGCAGATATCTTCTCCCATTCTGTGGGTTGCCTTTTTGTTTTGTTGATTGTTTCCTTTGCTGTGCAGAAGCTTTTTATCTTGATGAGGTCCCAAAAGTTCATTTTTGCTTTTGTTTCCCTTGTCTTTGGAGACATGTCTTGAAAGAAGTTGCTGTGGCCAGTGTCAAAAATGTTATTGCCTACGTTCTCCTCTAGAATTTTGATGAATTCCTGTCTCACATTGAGGTCTTTCATCCATTTTGAGTTTATCTTTGTGTATGGTGTAAGAGAATGGTTGAGTTTCATTCTTCTGTACATAGCTGTCCAATTTTCCCAGCACAATTTATTGAAGAGACTATCTTTTTTCCACTGCATATTTTTTTCCTGCTTTGTCAAAGATTATTAGACCATAGAGTTGAGGGTCCATATCTGAGCTTTCTGTTCTGTTCCACTGGTCTATGTGCCTGTTTTTGTTCCAGTACCATGCTGTCTTGGTGATCGCAGCTTTGTAATATAGCTTGAAATTAGGCAACATGGTGCCCCCAGCTTTATTTTTCTTTTTCAACATTTCCTTGGCAATTTGGGGTCTTTCTTGGTTTCATACAAATTTTAGGATTGTTTATTCCAGCACTTTGAAAATGCCTTTGGTATTTTGATCGGGATGACGTTGAAAGGATAGATTGCTCAGGCAGCATAGACATTTTAACAATGTTTATTCTTCCAATCCATGAGAATGGAATATTTTTCCATCTTTTTGTGGCTTCTTCAGTTTCTTTCATGAGTGTTCTGTAGTTCCTAGAGTAAAGATCCTTTACCTCTTTGGTTAGGTTTATTCCAAGGCATCTTAAGGTTTTTGTTACTATTTTAAATGGAATTGATTCTCTAATTTCTCTTTCTACAGTTACATTGTTAGTGAATAAGGAAGCAACTGATTTCTGTGCATTGATTTTGTATTCTGCCACATTACTGAATTGCTGTATGAGTTCTAGTAATTGGGGGGTGGAATCTTTTGGGTTTTCCGCATAAAGTATCATAGCCTCACTCAAAAAAAAAAAAAAAAAAAAGAAAGAAAGAAAAATCCCAAATACGCAAACTATTTTTACACCTTAAAGAACTGGAGAATCAACAACAAATTAAGTCTAACCCGTGCATGAGAAGGGAAATAAATAAGATTAGAGCAGAGAATCAGTGAGTTAGAAACCAGAAATACAGTAGAACACATCAATGAAACTAGAAGCTGGTTCTTTGAAAAAATTAGTAAGATCAATAAACCCACTGGCCAGACTTATCCAAAAGAAAAGATAAATGACCCAAATTAATAAAATAACGAATGAAAGGGGAGAGATCATGACTAACAACAAGGAAATGGAAACAGTCATTACAAGTTTTTATTAACAGCTGTATACCAATAAATTAAGCAACCTGGAAGAAATGGTTGCGTTCCTGAAAACCTATAAACTACCAAGACTGAAACAGGAAAAAATTGACGACCTGAGTAGATCAATAACCAGTAACAAGATTGAAGCAGTGATCAAAAACCTCCCTAAAAACAAGAGTCCCAAAACCTCTCTATTTAAAATTGCATATAGTCCCAACTCCAGCATTCCCCTTCTCCCTGATACTCTTATCTCTTCCTAACACTTAGCACTTCCTAGTATAGTACATAATTTGCCTAGTGATTAAATATGTTGCCTTTCTGACGTCCACTTGGATATATGCTCCTTTTATGCAAGACTTTTGTCTGTTTTGTTCACTGCTTTGTCCCCAGGTCCTCAGTAGGCACTCAGTACATATGTGTTGAACAAATGGGCTCCTGTGATATCTGGCCTCCAGAATGCTCCAAGTGACCTTGTCTCCTGGTATCCACTGCTCTGTGTGTTCCCCTTTCTGAATAGGGGATCCTAGTATTGATCCCAATGTGATTAATAGGAAATTGCAAAACTAATGGAGAGAGATCAAATAAGAACTTGCAGCCTTTGCTTTGACTTCTGGACTTGCTCACTCTGGGGGAGACAAGCCGCCATGTTGTAACGGCAGTCACACAACCCTGTGGGGCGAAAGTGGGGCTTCCTACCAACAAGCAGACCAATTGGGCCACTATGTGAGTGAACCACTTTGGATGTCAATCCTTTAGTCCTGTTCAGTCCTTCAGATGATGCGGCCCAAACTGACATGTTGTGTGCAAACTTGTAAGAGACCAGTGAGCTCAGCCCTTCCTGAATTCCTGACTCATAGAACCTGGGAGAGACAGTAAATGTTTTAAGCCACTAATTTTTTGAGATAATTTGCTGTGGAGCATTAATTACTACTAAAGAAGCTCTGAATGTAATTTTCCCAAAGTAGCAAGTATCCTGCAAAGGTGTTTAGGGCATGTCCCCCTTTTACATGGTTAATAAAGAGATAGGAAATCAAATGATTTAGTTGAAGAAATTATCTTTTCTCTATTCCAAATTTTGGACCTCCATCTAACCACCTCCCTCAAATATAGTTAAATTAGATATAGGTAAACTTTATGTGATATATGAGAAAAATGAACCTGTGAAAAAGGAATATAGTTGAATAGCAGTTAAAAATGGTTTCTACCGAGAAACCATCTGGATTCAAATCTGTCGCCTCTTCCTAGTTATGTGACCATGAGTAGATTACCTAAACTCTCTGTGCTCATAAAAGTACTTTCAATGCAGTCTAACGCTGGAACAAATAACCCCCAAATAAACTGACTCAGGAGGATAGAAGTTTATCTCTTGGTCACAAAAGAGTTCTCTGTGGGTATTACAAAGGTGGTAATTAAGCAGTCCAGGTGCCTTCCATCTGGTGGCTCTGCCCTCTGCTCTGCAGATCTCTGTAATCAACTAGTGAGGGAAAATGAGGGAGTCTGGAAGACTGGGAAAGATTGTATGGACTAAGCACAGAGGAGGCTTTCCCTATTCTCTTCCACATTCCATCGGTCAGAAGTCAGTCCCATGATGACATCTAACTGTAAGGAAGGGAAAGCAAGCTAACTGTGTGCTCAGAGCTAGGGGAAGCAAGTTTGATGACCAACTAGCTAGTTTGCAACATTCCTTCAATTGGTTTTCTTTGAGGATTAAATAAGGTACAATATGTAAAGGACTTAGCAAAGAATCTGGCATGAAGTAAGGTTTAATAACTAAACCATTGTTTTTAGCACTCTTAATAAAGTGCTCAGAAAATAGAGCTCAAGTTTGTTTCTGAATGTCACATGTCCTCCCTCCCAAAATAGTACTTTTTGTAATTGGATCTTTTCTTGAATAAAATATTAAATGTTGAGACAGATATGCAAAGAATGAGCCGTGTAATTATGTTCCATCTCCCCAAAGGGCCGTATTTAAGCCTATAACAGGCAGTGTCCAATGATTTTTGAACTTGTAACTCTTTTTGGTGTCTTTGGGCTTTCAAAGCCAGCAAGCAAATTCAAAAGTAGCATGAAAGAAAAAAGGACCAGAAAGTTCTAATAACAATATTGAAACTTGTGTAAACAAGCAGCCATCCTGCCTAGGGCACAAAATGCAGAAATAGAAATGAAATATAAAGTGCATGGCCAGGCCTGTAAGTATATTGGCAAGAACTGGTAGGGAAATACTCATCTGGTTTGGTGGGTTATAAATTATGTTACTCTCTGCTGTGTATTTGTTAAGGTATGTACAGTATTAAGAGTATTATAGTGCTTCATTATATGTTCCTTTTCATTAGTCTATGCCAGAGAGTGGATGAATCACATTTAGGGTTTATGTTCCTGTGGGAGCCAATGATGAAAGAGTATGAGTGAAAACATTTCTGGGATGAAGACAGCCCCAGAGTGCCTGTCCCCAGTCCTGAAGGAGCTAGTATATCACCTTGATAGAGGTTTTTAATCCGGGGTCCATGATGGGCCAAAGTTTGCAAGACCTGGATACGTACATTCTTCTGGGGACAACATCCTTCATATTCATCAGGTTTGTCTTTCTGGTAAAAACAATCTAGGGTAAGGCAACTAGACTCCTTTTTAAATATAGCTTTAGGTCTGGTCTGGTATAAAATGAGCAGTTCCTACCTTAGGCTCCTTTGGGAGCCTCTGAAGTTCACTTAATAGGAATCCTAAGCATCCATCACCATGCTGTGGCCCCTGCCTTTCTGGAGACAATGCTTTGGATAAATTTCCTCCCAATAGAACTGAATTGTGGTCATCCAATCCAGAGCGCTCTTATGTCCTCAGATGAATATTGTCAGAGACATGTTCTTTTTTTTTTTTTTTTTTTAAGATTTATTTATTTATTTATTTATTTGACAGAGAGATCACAAGTAGGCAGAGAGGTAGGCAGAGAGAGAGGAGGAAGCAGGCTCCTGGCTGAGCAGAGAGCCTGATGCGGGGCTCGATCCCAGGACCCTGGGATCATGACCTGAGCCGAAGGCAGAGGCTTTAACCCACTGAGCCACCCAGGTGCCCCTCAGAGACATGTTCTTTAAAATTCACACTATTAAATCTTAGTTAATATTTAATGGGCATTCCCTTAGGCTTGGCTATAATTCTCTAGATATATGAACACACATACAGAAATGTCCATGAGTGGCTACTTTTCTAACTTTAGTGTCACAAGTTGGACAAAATTCTGAAACCTCACTTGAAGAAATGCTTTCCAACAGCATCTTTTCGTCCTGTCTGCCAACAAGAAGCACATGATAGTATATGCCCTCTTCCTTGAAACAAGCCTGAATACAGGTCTTAAGGGTATGTCCCCCTGGAATGACTGGCATAATACTCTCTCAGGTTGTTAAGAACATTTCGTGGAAGGTGTTTACTTGTTCCCTTGGAATAAAATTAAGTAATAGAACTATAGTAATAGTAGATAGAAGTAATAGAATATAGTACTGAAAGAGGGTGTAGCAGCCCAGGCATCTAGCAACTGGAGCCACTCAGAGACAGAGAGAACCATAAGATGCCTGATGCAGTTAAATCTATTTCTGCGTAACAGATAATCTCCAAGCCTAGTGACTTAAAACAGCAATGATTTTTTTTTTCCTCTCAATTCTGTGGGTCAGAAATTTGGGGAGGGCTCCTGTGTCTCCCATATGGTATCTGCTGGGGTGGTTTGTCTGCAGCTTGGTGATGGCCTTAGTCTGCATGTCTGAAACCTTGGTACTAGCTGTTGGCTGGGACACCTTGATCCTCTTCTCTGTGGCCTCTCTATCTCCATGTGATCCTTCGTCACTTGATAGTCTGGGCCAGGTTTCCAAGGGGGCAAACACAGAAGCCACAAAGCCTCCTAAGGCTTCAGCCTGGAATAGACCAGAGTATTGCTTCAGTACATTCTGTTGGTCAAAGCAAGTCACCAGGCCAGCCTGGTTGAAGGGGTGGGAAACAGACCGCACCTCTGTCTGAGAGAAGCTGTGTGCACCTAGAGGCGAAGGAGCAGTTGCGAGCTGCCTTCTGTGCAGGTGTTCTGCCATAAGGCCTCCCACCCCATGCCTGGCAGGTTTGCATGTAGTTCCTGTTGGAAAAGGCATTGCTTTCTTTTTTTTTTTTTTAAGATTTTATTTATTTATATGACAGAGAGAGACACAGAGAGGGAACACAAGCAGGGGGAGTGGGAGAGGGAGAGAAGCAGGCTTCCTGCTGAGCAGGGAGCCCGATGTGGGGCTCAGTCCCAGGACTCTGGGATCATGACCTGAGCCAAAGGCAGACGATTAATGACTGAGCCACCCAGGCACCCCAAGACATTGGTTTCTTATGAGAGGCTTGTGCTGAACATAGGCAGTTCCTCAGTATTTCTTACAGAAAGCACTCTTCTCCTCAGCATTGCCATTTTTTACACAACCAGGGGGCATCAGACATTTGGTGATACTGACAAGTCAGTCCTCAAATACCCTTTGAAAGACTCAGTATGGAGAACTAACTCATCAATGTCTATAACTGGAAACACATCTTTGTCGTTAAAATTGACATTTAAAAGAGGGGGAAAGGGAATGTCTGCTAGCCAGAAAATTCAGTTTCTTTTACCTGATGAAACTCTTTTCAAAGAGAAGAAAAATTAATAAAAAGAGAGAGAGAAGGAAAAAGGTTTCTATGTTTGAACTGGCTAAAGCATATGGCCAGAAACTCTGCCCCTTCACCTCCCCCGGCAGACCCAGTGAGAAGAGTGATGTTTGGAACAGTTGTAGGAGATAAATATCCCACAGTAAGTGGAGGCAGAGAGGAAAAAGCCAGAAGATAGGGAATATGTTTGGGGGCTGGTAGGGAACTTCCTTCTTCCATGTTTGGTAATACACATTGATTGACTTACTCTGTTGATGGTAATGGATCTTTGTAAGGTACATAGTTTAGATGTAATAACGGCAGTAATAGTTAACTTTTATTATAGCTTCTTACCCATAATATGGCGTCCTAAGCAGCTTCGTATCCATCATATCATTTAATTTTTTTAAGATTTTATTTATTTATTTGACAGACAGAGATCACAGGCAGGCAGAGAGAGAGGAGGAAGCAGGCTTCTGGCTGAGCAGAGAGCCTAATGCAGGGCTCGATCCCAGGACCTGGGATCATGACCTGAGCCAAAGGCAGAGGCTTTAACCACTGAGCCAACCAGGCGCCTCTATATCATTTAATTTTTATAAGGTCAATATTTTTACTTCTTGTTTACAAATCATGAACCTGAAGTGCAAAGACTTTAAGAAACAGTCTTTAGGAGAGAACTAGGTCTGAACTGCTTTCATAACCCAAGCTACTGAAATCTGTTCTGGTTTATCTCTGTGCCATGCATTTATTGAGCATCTACTACTGGCTGAAAAGGAGTAAGATGGGACCTTTTTCCCAAGGCCTTCTGATTTTTCAGGGTATGTCTGAGCATGATACAGTAAGATGAATCAAGTGTATGGCATCACTGAGGAGAAATCACTTAATTCTGCTTGTACCAGGCTCAGACAGATAAAGACATTTCTAGGCAGAGAAAGATTGAGACATGAGTGACAGCCTTCCAGGGATTAATTAAATTATGTGTATTAAAATGACACGGTTGTGAAAGAACATGGGTTATATGTTAGCAAGTGGTGGGAGATGCTACCACACAGTTGGTTTTAGCCCATTGTCAGGGACTTCGAAAGCTCCTGGAAAATGGGAGCGTTCAAGTTTCTAAGTTTATTTTATTTTATTTTTTTTTAACAATTCTCCTTTGGACACTCTTTATTTTTATTTTTATTTTTTTAAAGGATTTTATTTATTTATTTGACACAGAGAGAGAGAGATCACAAGCAGGCAGAGAGGTAGGCAGAGAGAGAAGGGGAAGCAGGCTCCCCGCCGAGTGGAGAGCCCAATGCAGGGCTTGATCCCAGGACCCTGAGATCATGACCCGAGCCGAAGGCAGAGGCCTAACCCACTGAGCCACCCTGGCGCCCCAAGTTTCTAAGTTTAAAGGGGTGAAATGATTATATCAGCACTTTAGAAAGACATCTCTGGAAGCTGAACCAAATTGTACTCTGATTATTGATATCAAAATCACTTGTTAAATAGAGCACAAAAATCATAGAGTTGACTGTACTGTTGTAAACGTGTGGCTTTATATAAAAAAAAAGTCTCAAGAGTATCACATTTGACTTACAACCTTTACTTTTCACAGGGTAGAGTAAGATCCTAATGGCTTTTATTTGGTTCTTCTTGCCAGACTTTTAAAGGGAAATTCTAATTTATGGCATCATTGCCCTTCAATGAATCCATGCCTTTGGTTCTTGGATTAGGTGAGACCTAGAGAAGAATAGTCTTAAGAGTCTGGCTTTTTTTTTTTTTCCTTTTTCTTTTTCTATCTTTTTTTTTTTTTTTTTTTAAGATTGTTCTTTCCATGCTTGTTTTAAGGTAACAATGCATTATATAAAATTACCATTTCTGTACGGAGACACAATCTTTGCCCAGCTCATAGCTTATCACTCTGAGCCTTAAAATGGCTCAATATTGGCTCAGGCCAATATTGGGGTTATAGTGGAAGTTACCAAAATTTATATGCTTCTAGTTAAAACAAAACAAAATGTTGAGTGCTGTCATTGTCTAAGATTCCCCAACACCCAGGAATTTTGCTACTTAAAATAGTTTCCTTTTATTTTTTTGGTTAAAGGTTACCTTGCCAGTAACTTCGACAACTTTAGATGTTTAGGAAAGAACAACCATACCAAGGAAACAGACTACCTTTTTTTTTTTAAGATTGTATTTTATTTATTTGACACAGAGAGAGAGGTCACAAGAAGGCAGAGAGGCAGGCAGAGAGAGAGGGAGGGAAGCAGGCTCCCTGCTGAGCAGAGAGCCTGATGTGGGCCTCGATCCAAGGACCCGGAGATCATGACCTGAGCCGAAGGCAGAGCCTTAATGCACTGAGCCACTCAGGTGCCCCCAGACTACTTTCTTTTTATAGTTTCAGTTAAATGTGAAATCTCAGATTAATAATGTATATATGCATGAGTTTTATCTTCCTATTAAATTCCAACCTGTAAGGGTAGGATTGGACCCCTCATTGTGTAGTGGTCCACATTTCTTTTGGCTGTGGCACTCAAAAGGGTTTTTGTTTTAAGATTGATTTTATCTATTTATTTATCAGGGAGAAAGAAAGCACAAGCAGGGAGAGCAGCAGGCAGAGGAGAAGCAGGCTCTCCACTGAGTAAGAAGCCTGATTTGGGACTCGAACCCAGGACTCTGGGATCATGACTTGAACTGAAAATAGGTGTTTAACTGACTGAACCATGCATGTGTCCCTCCAAAGGGTTTCTGCACATGAAGCAAAGTGAGGATGTGCTCATGTGCCTAAGCACCACATGCTTTTATCACCATTGCCCCTTTTTATGCCTGTTGATCTTTTACAAAAGAAAGCATCATAATTCTTTTCCCAGGTCATCAGTTTGCTTTGTAAGAGGGAGGAGTATTGATCTTTGAGTTGTTAATTCTTAGAAATGCCCAAAGATCAGTGTCCCCTTTTGAAGTATGTTAACTTTTAATCCTATCCGTCAAGGAGAAGAGCCTAGTAAGCATGGATGGGACTTCAGTGAACCTAGTATAAGCACCAAGTACTAAGCAACCTTGCATTCCCATTAAAATGGTAGTGTCTTTTGGTGCCATTGTCTTGATCTGACTTGATTTTCACCCACCAAGCTACCTTGACCTGCTTTTACCAAAATGTTGGTGGAATTGAAATCCATTACACCACTGTTGGGGTTTGTGCGTAAAATGTCCATCAGTTAGTGAAATATAATTGATTTGAACAGTTTCTGTCAACTGACAAGTGTTTGGCAGTTTTATTTCATGTTCTTGATATTTCAACTTAATGATGATGATGAAGAATGCCTCGATGCTTTACTACATTGAGATGATCTCTGGTGCTGTTGCCTGCTTGGGAAGCTAGTTTTGTATCTTATGGTCATGGCCTTTTCTTATGTGTTCATTGATTTTCATTTTTTAATTTTTTGTTACTTTTCCTTCCATTGATTCCTTTTGGTTCTGCCCGTGTGAGGTTTAAAAGTAAGCTAGATTTACTTATCTGCAGGGCTGGAGTGCTACTGTCACAGGCCTTTTTTCCTTTTTTGAGTGTCAAGTGCTGTGCAAATTACTCTTTATATTCCCTCCCAAAAAGCTCCAGATAAACTGAGCACTGTTTGAATTATGAAGCTCCTTTAATATAGCTTAAATAAGGATGGGGTTTTGTTATGTTTTCATCTATTCCTCCATGGGCAAAGAGAATGGGAAATATAAAATTTCTGGAGTTTGGGAAAATCACAGCATCCAATGGATGACCCATGCATGCCATCTATCTATATATGCCCCCAGTTCCTAAATGGAATTGGTTTCTTCTGAAGGACTTTTTTTCCCCCTCTCTCTGAAGGACTTTTATTAAAACTCCCCAAACTATTTTCTAAATTGTTGATCCCTCTGCCAAAATGCTAATATCAGTAGGGTATTGGGCTCCCACTTGTCCTTAAAAACCTTGTCACTGTAGCCAATGAATTGGCTTCTTAACAGTTGCTGTAAATGAGCTCTGCTAAATAAGACTTGCCCAGCTTTCTCATGGAAAGGTGCTGGGTTTATGGCTTCTCAAGCCCTAAGCAGCCCTGCTGCACTGTGTCATGAGAAGGAGTGGGCTGTGTGTGAGCACTGCTCTGTGGTTCCAGCCCTCCACTACCAAAGCAGAAACTCCACATTAAACAAGGCCAGATTTGTTTATCATTTAGCACTTGGAACTCATGCATTTGTGTCTCAGGAAAATGCTCAGTCTCTTCTGTTTTGCTTTGTAATCCCCATGCCTCTGTCATTGATTTACTGTCTCAGAGCTACTTAGCAGTTATAGACCAGGAACTCTTTATCATGACCTAATTTTCCTCCCATAAATATCACAGCACATAATAAAGAGTGCACACCACACATTATAGGAAGGCCCCTAATCCTTGTAAATTACAGAAGCATGTGATGAATGGGATCACAAAAGGTGTAAAAATGTGTATGTGCCACCGCTAACAGCAAATTTTGCAAGTGGCAGTGGTCTACAATTGTCGGGATGGGCCTCAAGCAGGCAGGGGGATGGGCAGTGAAATTTGAATTTTGTAGACAGCGCAAGGGAAAAGAACAGCAAATTTTAACATTGCTGTAAGCAGTTAAGATCGATGTTTTGCAAAGAGCAGTAATTAAATTTGCACTTATAAATTAAATCCTCGTGTCCTGACTGCAAATAATTCATTGTTGAGTCTCCAGTTATTTCTCTTCTTATACTTTTTTATTGAATGCAGTAATGTCTCTTGAACATTGAGTGTCAAACTGTGTTAGGTGCTTTGGTCTTCACCACACTCCTGGGAGTTTTTACAGATGAGGCATCTGAAGGTTACAGAGTTATACAACTTGCTCAGAGTCACAGAACTACTAGTAAGCAACTAAAGTCAGATCCATTGGACTGTAAAACTTGGAATATTCTTATTTTGTCCTGTGTCTTTCAAATTAATAATAGGTATAAAACCACACATGGGTAATATCCAGGTGGTCATGCTAAGTTCCAGTCCAGCTGTATTCAAGTATGTGACCTTGGGCAAATCAGTTCATCTCACTGAGTCTTAGGTTCCTCACCTTCACAATGCCAAGAATAATAGTACCCTTTTTATAGAGTTCTTGCGAGTAAAATAATGAGATAATTCATGCAAATAGCACGATGAACACTCAACAAATTTTGGTTATTTTATTGTCATTATACCACTACCATTTCTTGTCCACTCATTGCAAAGTTCTAGCACTTACTGTGCCTTAACTTTTCAATGGCTCTTCGAAGCAGGTGTTAGATCCTCGTTTGCACAGGGAAACAGGCTCAGAGGTGTTGAGGCTCTCACCTGAGTTGAACCCAAGTCTCTCTAGCTCCAAAATCTCTTTGCTTTCTACCCATATGCTGGCTATGAATTCCTTTGTTGGACTTTTTGTGGTGATATGGCAATGGTGCTGCTATCAGTGATGGTGAGATCAGTGTCGCTGTAGGTGTTGCCCACTGAGTAAGCAGCAGAACCCAGACCAGGCCTGGGCCTGTGTGAATGCAGAAGCTTGACCACTCTCCCACGTAGCTTAAAGGGAAACAGGAGCTGGTATTTATAGGTCTGTTAATTGCACTTACAGGAAGCTTGAAATTGAGAATACTTGGAAGAGATATGTAGAGTTTTTTTTTTTTTTAGATGTTACAGTTTAATTCCTCAGTAGCTTCCAGAAGGCTTATGGCCTTCCCAATAACTTGTATTTCTAAAGGGTTCCTAACTCAGAATTAGTCAAGTTTGGACAGAATTAATAGGGCACTTGGGGCACAGAATAAATCCCCCCCCTTTTATGTTAATTTGGAAAGCCTCTTTGAAACTTGTGAATTTTCCAGCCACGTGGTAGAGCTCCATAAATCCGTTGGTCATAAATGATAGGAACCCACACTTGCATCATTCGGCAGGGTCATTTCTACAGTGATTCTTCTGAACAGAATGAAGGAAACTTCACTTGATTTTCTTGAAATTACCTCTTCCAAACAAAACAGGCTTGGAATAACCAAGGAAACTGAAAAATTCAGGTTGTCATCAGAATTCCAGCTTGAGCTTTTAGCACAGAGACAATCCCTTGGCCTGGCTAGAAAGTGGCCAGACAGTAAGCGGGTTTAAACAGCTTGCATGTTTTCAAGTTTCAGAGTTAAGTGAACAACAGTAATTTGGAGCATGATTTTCCAGACTCCTTAATGTAAGTTTGTATCATCTGCTCTGACTTGTTCACATTTACAGAGGTGCCCTTGCACTCCGGAAACATGTATAACCACATTGATAGTCTTGTGTCTGGCACTTGACATGTTGTGGTGTGAGAACGGCCCCATGAGAACTCTTGAGCAGCCTGGGCCTGGCTCACGGTGATGGCTGGAGAACTGGCCTTTGGGACTGTTGGTCTCACCTGTGGTGAAAATCTGCTAGAACTGGTTCCTGTATGGGCAAACAACTTCTCTTTTAAAGAAACCTATCAGTATGCAGAATGAACAACCCTCCTGGGTTCCATGTCTCTTCCTGCTCGGCTGTGTGTAAACATTGTTTTGGAAGCAATTTTTTATGCATCTGCCCAAATCTGCAGGCTTTCTTCACAACCTATTCTTTGCTTCTCCAGCATTTCATGCGGTTTTTAGGAAGGACTGTAACCTCACATTCTTGGTGATAGTTGAAATTAAAATGTGTATCCATTCTCTGTGTCCACTGTAGTTGCCCAACAAGCTTATTTCCAGTTAGGAAAAGAGAAACAAGCCTTGGAGACCAGACATAAGGGGGTGGTAGGCCATCACAAGTCTGAATTCATTTTCAGCTAGGGATGGCTGAGAGTGTTGTTGTTGTTTTTTTTAAGATTTTATTTATTTATTTATTTGGCAGAGATCACAGGTCGGAAGAGAGGCAGGCAGAGAGAGAGAAGGAAGCAGGCTTCCTGCTGAGCAGAGAGCCCGATGCGGGGCTCGATCCCAGGACCCGGGGATCATGATCTGAGTCGAAGGCAGAGGCTTTAACCCACTGAGCCATCCAGGCGTCCCTGAGAGAGATATTCTTGAGGACAGAGGCAGAGGGGTGCTAACAGATACCATTATTTGTTGAAATCCATGCTCGTGCATTTGGGGCATGGTTTCTGGAGTGAAGATTGGCTGGAAAAGCTGAGCTGAATGAGTAATGACAGCTGAGGAAGTGGAGAGTGCAGATGTGAGGAGCTGCAACCCTGCATTCCAGGTCCAGCCCCTCTCCTGCTTCGCTGTGTGGCAGGTCAGGAGATTTCTTCCGCGGTGTGCTCACCCTACTTAATATCTGTGGCTTAGAAGCCATGCAAAATGCCCAGCACAGTGCCTTCCGGGCACAGACACTCACATACAGAAGCACGGTTTAAATGTCAGTGATAAAAGTGCACCATGAGGTGGTCATCTGGGAGCAGGCTTGCAGCTCAGCATTATTTGGGAAACACAGGAAAGGGAGGAGAAAGCCTCTGAGAGTCTGTGGTCCTTGAGCTCTACAATAACCATAGTTTCTCTTTGCTTCCCTTGCAGAACTCAGGAGACTGTACATATACATAGCACCAGTACTTATTTTTAGGGGTGCCAGCTACTCTGGAAGCTAGGACGTTTCTGTTGTTTTTGTTTAAGTCCCCTTCTCTTCTTACCCCCTCGCCCCACTTGAACTCAGCTATGTTGTGATTCAGTTTATTTTGTTGAAAATTCAGTACCCTAGGGAAAATATGATAATGCTGTTTTTCAGACAGCTGTGTTTGGGAGCGAGATTGACTTAACCAGCTGGCTGGCATCATTGGAGCCCAAGGACCTGCCAGCCCATGGAGAGCAGCTGTTTTGGCTGAAATTCTCATCATTCTTATGACTTGGCTTCCTATATATCAGCTTCAGAGTTCTGAAGGAGAGAGGGCCATTGAGAATAGCGTAGTATATCTAATGCTACCCATAATGGAAGGAAGTGGGGTGCCCCCACCTTCCTCTTGTTACTCATGATTGTTGAGAAAGTAGAAATCCAGAAGGAGGCTAGCTCCAGAGTGAGACATGATAATGAATAAATCAATAAATATTGATATCTTAATACAGTGTGGCTGTTACACAACCATTAAAAAATCATGTTTAAGATTTTTTAAAAAAAGGAGAAATGTTGAAATATAATGTTAGATGTATAGGATAGAAAACTGTAGATTATGTAATCTCAATTAGGAGAGATGGGTTGTTTTTTTTTTTTTTTTACATTAAACAAAGTAACTCATACAAAGCTCCTAACCTGACACCTGGCATGGCAAACGCTCTGTTAATCACAGGTAGTGGATGCAAACCGTTGCATCCACAGGGATTGTGTTTACCACGTGCAGTGTGATATCCAGAGTCCTTGGTATGAAGTAAATGCTCAAGAGATCTTTCTTGATTGAGGTAGTGTTGTCATTTATATGCATTTCAAAAGAAGTCTAGGGGCACCTGGGTGGCTCAGTCAGTTGAGTATCTGACTCTTGGTTTTAGCTCAGGTTGTGCTCTGTGGGTCCTGGAATCGAATCCCCATGTCAGGCTCCATGCTCAGCAGGGAGTTTGCTTGAGATTCTCTCTCTCTCCCTCCCACCGTTTGCTCTCTCTTTCTCTTTCTTTCTCTCAAATAAATACATCTTTAAAAAAGATATCAAGAAAATCTAGGGATACAGCTTTCTATGTTATCTGTAATTGTATCTAAAATTGTGGCAGCTAACCTCTGGTTCTTCATTATAACTGGTAAGGACGGGACCTCTTGCTCCAGGTCACTGAGAACTGAATGAGCCACTTGTAGAACACACTAATCCCTAGGGAAGTGACCTTGTCTGGTGGCTACGGTGATCATGGTAAGCACCGTGTAAGTGTAGCTGTTATAATGATGCCACCATACTTGTATCTGTAAAAAAAAGAAATATTGTCACAATTTTCATCTGTTGTAAAATCTTAAAAAAAGTTCATAAGAAAGCTCAAATGCTTATAGTGGTTGTCTCTAAATGGTAGAAATAGCAAGTTTATCTCTTTTTTTTCCCGATGCTTTTCTACGTTTTCCAAATTGTAGTTTTGGTTAGTTTTATCATCAACCTTTTTCTTCCTTTTAAATGAGAAAATGCTCAGCATCAAAGATGACATAGAGCTGCTGAGCTGGAAAGCAGGCTCTATCCAAGGGTGACTGCAGACCAGGAACTGGTGCCCTGCCCTGGGCTGCTTCTCAGAATGTTAATTTAATGCAGTTTCACATTCTAAGAAAGTTGTGAAGCAGTCATTAAGACCTGGTCAGTAGAACCAGTGAGGAAAATAAAGGGTTTTGATTAACTGGTTTTAGACAAAGGTACTCAAAATACTCCAAGCCATATTAATAGACAGAGGCTTGTATTTAGCACAGTTCATTCCCCTTACCCCTGGAGAGAACAACAGAGAGGGGATAAGTGTGACAGCAGAATGACAGAAGTGGAAGTGAATGGTCACCAAACTCCGAGATATGCTCCTGAAAGAAAATGTTTAGTGCCGGTTCTGAGAGATGTTTCAAAGTCCTGAGCTAATGCAGGTGGTCTTTTTGGATCTTTTTGCTGAGTCTTTGATATCACCAAGCTTTCAGTTGTGCTGGTGGGGCTTGCTCCCCGACTCAAGGCAGCGTTTAACCTTCTATGCAACTTCACTTGCAGATATTTAACACCGTGCCCGATACACCTCTCACCAATGCCCAGCTGCACCTGTCCCGGAAGAAGAGCAGTGACTCCAAACCCCCTTCTTGCAGCGAGAGACCCCTGACGCTCTTCCACGCCATGCAATCAGCAGAGAAACGTGAGTCCCATGGCTCAGGGTGCACACCTCCAGCCTCTCTGTGTGCTGCTGTCCTAAGTGTCCTTGAGGATGGTGTGTGGTTGGGCCCTGCCTGATTTCATTGCTGAGTAGCCTGGTAAGACAGGAAGCAGTGTTAGGAAAATGAAAGGCCAAGGCGACTTGCTGCGCAGGATTCTCTTTTCCAGATCTCCTCTGGGCAAACAGTGGAACATTGTTTCCTCCTGCAACACAGTAGGAGCTCAGCTCTGGCATCATGGCTTCCACCCCTCTTTTGTCAGCAGCACAGAACCAGTTTCCTTTTCTCAGTTTGTCTTTAAATGCTTATTAGTGCAAGTCACATGCCCCACTTGAATGTGACTCTGAGGCCAGGCCCTGCCTTTGCTCATCTTTCTACTCCACCTCTCACAGAACCTGGCATGGAGTGGACACCCAATAAATGTGTGAACTAAATGAATGAATTAATTAGAGAATAACACTCTCTTTGTTCCACGCAGCACAGTGTTATCATCACAGTTCTACTGAATCTGTTTTTCATGTCAGAGCGGAGCTCTTTGCAGTATCAGATGACTGGGCTCTAAAATATTCAGGCTTGTTTCAGCTTCTGGAATAAGAGAGCTGAGTGGTGGTAGTGTAAGAGTTGAGGACTGAAGCTCCGCCAGGAGTCCCATCAGACCTGGGTTCTGCAGCAACACATGGGCAAGCCTTTGACTGTTGCTCAGCCTCTATTTGCTCATCTGTAAAGTAGGGGTAATAGTGCCTATCTCATAAGGATTTGTTAAGGAGTAAGTAAAATTTTACATTTAAGCATCTGGCACAAGACTTGGACTCGGTAAGGGCTGAGAGCTGCTGCTATTATTACTAGTTATTATTTAATCATGCACAAATACCAAGGCTCACTCTTTCACACAACCGACACTGGCACGTTGCCTGGGAGAGACTGGGAATAGAAACAGCAGACCTTGTCTTTACTGTGCTCACAGTTGAGGGAGGGAAGTAGACAAGTAAATAGATAGCAGTAGGCCACTGTGATAACCGGCCTCAGAGGATTAAGTCCATTCACAGAGGCTGCAGAGCACGTGCCCTGGCTCCAGATTGCCTGGCTGCTGGTTCCGTGTCTGCCATCTCTGGCTGCACATGACGGGGGCAAGTTACCTGTATCTCAAGGCCTCAGGCTCCTCTTCCAGAAGACAGGGGTAACAGCTTCTACTTCATGGGGCTGCTGTGCAGATTAGAGTACTTCACGTGGCACCTAGTGCAGAGTGAGTGCCCAGTGAATGCTGGGGGG
>ML101743.1:38708-50836 GCA_003697995.1 Taxidea taxus jeffersonii
GGGGGGTGTTGCAGTTGTTGTTACCCTCTGTGAGGTACAGTAAAGACACCGATCAGAAGAATGAATCACTTGGCCTTGAGGAGGAGAGAAAATACATATGTGGATTGACATCTTTTTATTTGTCACAAAAAACTTTTTTTTAACAAAAAACATTTTTTATCCCCTGTATTTCGGAGGTAATGGCCTTTGTTTTCATTCTGAAAACAAATCTGCACTGCCTCCAGACCATCACTGCATTTCACGATGTCATACTATCCCATAAAATGGCTAGACCTTGGTGAACTGGGCACCATTTGGGTTGTTTCAGATATTTAGTTTTTATGAATAAAGTTACTGTTATCTTTGTAGCCAAATCTGTTCACAAGCATGATCATTTCCTTAAGCTAAATTCCTGGAAGAATTTCTAGGTCAGAGGATATGCACAGTTTCAGAGCTTTGACCTCTCTTCAAACAATAGCCTGTGTTCTTCTTAAATATGTGGCTTGGGTCATTCTCTTTGGTCTCTTCATGGAGACATGGCTTGGGCTCCTCTGAGTGTAGCAGGGAACACTGGGAACAAAACTGGTCTCCCCATATCTGCCATGAACATGGACGGCATTGGGCTATGGGGTGATGTGTTTCTCACAGCACCAGGAGAGCCATGATCATCTAATGTTCACTACTAAGCAGAGGTTAGTGTAGATTAGGACCCATCAGACAGTTAGGTTGAAGCAGAAGCAGCTTTGGAACAGGTCTCAAAGCATATTCTGGGAGTATGTAAGAAAGAAGATAGAGATTAGGAGCAAATCAATTAGATCTTGACCCAAGATTAATTTGATCACACAAGGTAAATGATGAAGGGTTAGGACATAGGAAAATGGACAGACCTAAGCTACAGAACAAGCTGCCGGTGTCTCTGTCTGCAGACAGTAGACAGAAGGATAGAAGATGGGAAGACAGTGAAGCAGCCTGTCTTTCCTCTGAATGTTAGGAAATGCTCCCTGGAAACAGGACTGGAACCTAGGATATTTGAGGGGTGCTTAGCTTTCCTCCTTTTCTCAGAGAAGAAACACTTTCACTGAAAAGTATGTAGAAGGGCATATATACATAGACTTTTTATAGTTTGTTTTGGAAAACCCTTTTTTCCTGAGAAACTAGAATGATATCCAGGCTGTCTTGGAAAGTACCATGCGGGGGTGGGTGATTGGCCAGGAGCTATAAGGTTCTGCTGGCACCCCACCCCAGCTTGTAACCCAGCCACCTCTCACTGTGAGATGAGGAGGTGACAAGGCACTGTCATGTTTTCACACACCTGACTCTTCCTCTGTCTCGTTTGCGAATAAAGACAGCAGGCTCCTTTATCACAGCGCTTTGCCGAGTTTACTCTGTAGAATTAAAGTACAAATAAACACTCCAAGTCATTTGTGGGTTAAAAAATAAAAACCAAAACTGTGTATTTCCATAAGATGATGTTTTTTCAGGTTAAGGGAACTTGAAATACCTAGTTCAGTTCCTTCCCAAACTTGAATCATTTGTATAAGCCTTCGTTCATTCTTTGGCTGACAGCCACATAACTCATATGCTGTTGTTTAATACAGTTCTTTAAATTGATTTGTAAAGCTTCAGTACATAACATAGTTTCTAGTTTATAGTAGACACTTGATAACATCTTTTTAAAAGAATAAATAAATGAACCCATAGACCAATGAGATGATAGTACATCTATCATGACAATCATTTTTTAATACTACACTATGCTTTTTAATACTAAGCACATCTACCCATGACAATCATTTTTTAATACTGTGCTATGGTACTTACTAAAGATGATTAAATTAAGGCCTAAAAGGATGAACTTATTTTCCAGAATCATATAACAGAGAGAAGGAGTGGATTCAGAACAAGGTTTATCTGTCTGCAAACCTACAGTCTTCCTACAACATTATGTCACCAATTCTTGACAGAATCTGAAAGAAAGCAGATTGCAGGAGGAACACAGAGGAAAAAGAATATGAAAATAATTTTGCAATGTGTTATACGCAGGAAACAAAGGAGAAGAATGTGGAATTTTGAGTTTGAGTCATTGGGAGAAGCTTGGTGCTGTGAAAAGAAAGGAGAGATAATGAATTGAGTTTTGAAACTGCTGAGATTCTATGTAAGGTTTCCAAAGGTTATTCGGAAGAGTGATTCTAGTATACATCCTAAAAGTGGGCATTGGAACCTAAATATAGGGCAAAAAAGCCAGCAAAGGGAATATTAAGCTGACAAAAAAATTACCTTTCTGAGAATTTTTCATTGTGATGTTTCTGGCTTCTCTGAATGTGCTGGCTAAAAATCACCCCACCCGATTGGTCCTAAAGTCTAGTACCAGCCATTTTGTGGAAAACTTGCATCACTTCTGACCTCAGTAGCCTCAATAATCTCCTTTGACTATGATTTTCAGGATATTAATTATCCTGTTCCTGTTATCTATATGGGAAGAGAATTCCTTCTCTCTAATATCAGATCATTCTCTCTTTACATGTTCAGCTCTGATTGCTATGTACACATATGTTCATTTTATATGATTCTTCTGAGTTTTTGAAGTAAATGTTCAGTCTAACAAAGCTGGATTATTGAAGTACAAAAAAAATTAATTTTAAAGCCACTCACTTCTTTACATGGCCTCATCCTACTCAGTAAAATCTCTAAAAACATGAATTTGATGGTCTCACTGTATTATTCTTTAATATACATTAAAATAAATTTGTAACCATTAAGATAAAGAATGTTCGTCCCAACACCTTACATTCCACCCATGAAATGTGTGCCGCTGTTGAGAGTCCACAGATCTTGCTCTGAATTTTGGGGCAACTCAGTTCCTTTCTCTTAATGTAAATATACAAACTCAAGTTTCTTCGGACTAGAACTGGGTTCAGATACTGTCATTTTGCCATTACATCACTGTGGATGCTCACTATGTTTCCCTGTCATTTCCATGTTGTGCACTTCAGGTTCCCATGATACCTGTCCAGGTTTGATGTAACCTTACCTTTTTTCACGTTCTTGCCACAGAGCAGATATCTTGTCAGATTGCTCTTGTGTGGACACACAAGTACATCTCCACATACCCGTTCTCTGCCTTCACACTTGGAGGATGATATTTTTCAGAACCTCATTTCCTCTTATTTCCATCTGTCCAATCTCTTTGGGTTCAATTTTGCTTTCCTGCTCACTGACGCACTTGTAGTTGACAATTTTCTCTGTGTTGCATTGGTTAGTCCTCTTTTCCGTCCCTGTTGAATGTTTAGTGGGCCTAAAACTCCTGGCCACAGCTCACTTGGGTGTTTACCTTGAAGTTCCTGTTGATTGTCAGCACACATTATTCTCTCCCCTCTCTGCAGCGCCCCCACTCTGTGCAGAAGGTGGAGCCCATTCTTTTGGGGTAGACATGAATCCATGCCAACACTCTTGGCCTCGGTCTATCAATCACCTCCCTCTTCCTGGAGAGGAAGTTCCTGAGAGTCACTTTGGGAATTCATAGGCTCAGTCTTCTGGCTTCATACCTGCACTTCAGGCTCACGGGAGTACGTTATAACTGACGCTCCCGGGATGTGTGTCTTGTTTTCCAGAAGTGCTTTTCTTTCTGTGTACATAGACGAGTTGCATCCCATGTACCTCCCTAAGGTTCTTCAGCTTCAGTCTATGGATGTAGTAGAATCTTTCCCAGGTGGCATTTCCCTTTCCCTAAAGGTAAAGATGTCTTTATGATGACAGTGATCTCTTCCCAGAAGGAGGAGCTAGATGTTTTTCCTGCTCTTTGCTGGGTCAGGACTTTGGTCAGTCCCAGGGCATCATGTGGGTCCTCACAGACAAATCAGTGTGTGGTAGAAGTGGGGCTCAGAACGAAATGGGAGCAGTCCCTGAGATTAAAATTTGTGTCAAAGAAGGAAGGAAATGATGAGGGAGATACAGGGTTTAAAAAGCATCACAGCAACAAATGCAAGTCATTTGGAAAACACTGAATATTTTAGTGAGGAAGGGACTCGATATCCAGGTTGTATATAGCTGGTCAAGAAATTTCTGAAAGGTAGAATTTTGAGTAAAATGCTAAAGGAAATGAGTATAGTCTCAACCAAAGGATGGAAGGGTGGGACAATGACGCTCTACAGAGGGAACTTGGAATAGCATTTGTATATGTAGTTCTTATCTCTAGAACTGAGGACTATGGGAAGATCTGTTTCAAAATTGTACTTAGAAAACATTCTCGGGGGACGCCTGGGTGGCTCAGTTGGTTAAGCGGCTGCCTTCGGCTCAGGTCATGATCCCAGTGTCCTGGGATCGAGTCCCACATCGGGCTCCTTGCTCGGCAGGGAGCCTGCTTCTCCCTCTGCCTCTGCCTGCCTCTCTGCCTGTGCTCGCTCTCTCTCTCTACTAAATAAATAAATAATCTTAAAAAAAATTTTAAAAAAGAAAACATTCTCGGGGTGCCTGGGTGGCTCAGTGGGTTGAGCCTCTGCCTTCGGCTCAGGTCATGATCTCAGGGTCGTGGGATTGAGCCCAGCTTTGGGCTCTCTACTCAGCAGGGAGCCTGCTCCCCCCACAATACACACACCTGCCTCTCTGCCCACTTGTGATCTCTCTCTCTGTCAAATAAATAAATAAAATCTTTAAAAAAATGAAAGCATTCTCTTAGAAATCAATTTTTAATGTATGTTTAATATATATGGCTCCATAATTTATCAGGTGGTTTCCCATGCTAAGTACTGTGCATAGCAACAACTCCCTTAATTTTCACAATTTCATGACATAGGTACTGTCCCCATTTGGGACAACGGAGGAAAATATAACTTATATTAATTAATGTACTCAGGATCACACAGCAGCAAAGTAGATTTGAACCCATTTGTTTTGACCTCACAGCTGTTCTTTTAGCCAGTGATTACTCTGCTTTTTGGTTTCAACTTGTGCGGTTGTTCTTGAGGAAATGTAGTTCTCTGTGCTTTTGTGACCTAGCCTGCAAACTCAACCTTTATTCTAAGGGAAAATATTTCCAGCGTTACTTATGTATCTGGAGTTTACACATTCTGTAAACTAGGGATCTGACTGTAAAGAGACAGGGGTGGAGGGCTGGTGTGAAATGATAAATGAAGGCATTTGAATCAGAACCTTGAGACCAAGTTAGAGCTGAACCTCATTCAGTAATAACAGTAATAAAAATGAAAATTATTATACCTCATCTAACATGGCAAGCAGCCTAAGCACATTACTATCTTACTTCATTCTCACAACTGACCATCACCCACTGAGGTAGGTTCTCAGTAACCACATTTCACAGACAGATAAACTCAGGCTCCAGAAGTTCAGTGGTCACACAATTGGTGAAGGGCAGGCAAGGAATTTTTACCCAGGTGGTGTCTGTTCCCCATGCCACATTGTCTTCAAAAGGGTGCCTGTGTCAGTTCCTCAGCCATGGAAGCGAAAATCTGGTTAGACTGAATTACAGAAGCAGTAAAAGCCATCTGTTCTAGCACCCAGTTGTGCCATGGGGGCACTCGAACCATCCTGAGTGGACTCCTCAATATGCGTACCAGCAGGCAGCAGCCCCTCCAAATCTAGTCCCAACTATGCAGAGAGCAGTATGCATTCAGCAGTACCTTTAATTTGCTGGACCAAGGTAGTCATTCTCATTTGTGATCACCTCAGAACAGATAGAACAGGGTTTTTCAGTTGTGCTGCCCAGATGAATGGTAGCAAGGGAAATTACATTTAATCTCCCAAGTTGCCACATGGATACATCATATAGCAGAAATGGGAGTGGTATATCTAGATGAAAGCTACTGACATAGAAGCTGTGCTTTTTCTGGACAACTGCAGAAGGAGGAGCCAGAAGGATTAGAGAGGACCAGCAACTGGGTCTTGTCCCCTTTAAAGTTCTTCCCAGAGGGGCGTCTGGATGGCTCAATGGATTAAGCATCCAACTCTTGATCTCCACTTAGGTCTTGATCTCAGGGTTGTTTGAGTTCAAGCCCTGCATTGGGCTCCACGTTGGGGCATGGAACCTACTTGAGAAAAAATAACGTTCTTCTAAGAGATTACAAAGTGACTTTATCACCGATTTTTGTCTCAGATCTTTAGTACTCATACCAAGGTGCTGAAACATGTTTCTTGGAAATTAATCCTTAGACTTAGTGTGCATTTGAACATTGTAAGGAACTTATTAAAAATGCAGATGCCTGATCTCCTCCTCCTTCTCCTCCTTGGTATATTCTGAATCAGGAGGTCTTGACTAGAGCTCAGGTATCTGTATTTTTTTTTTAAGATTTATTTATTTATTAGAGAGAGAGAGCAGGGGAAGGGGCAGAGAGAGAAAGAGAATCTCAAGCAGATTCCACTCTGAGTGTGGAGCCAGACATGGGGCTTGAGCCCACAACCCTGAGATCACGACCTGAGCCAAAATCAAAAGTAAGATGCTTAACCGACTGAGCCACCCAGGCACCCTGGCATCTGTATTTTAAAGAATGCTCTGGTGATGCTGATGCCAGCTAAAGTGAGAGACACACAGGCTTTGGGGGAGGGGCAAACAGTCAAGGTTGCTCATTTCTGTCACTACCAGAACATCTCTTTGACTCTGTTGAGGTTTGTGGCAGCCTGGTGTGGTGTTGGAAAGCAGGGATTCTGCAGTCAGACTGCATTGTTTCAGCACCATCTCTGTCACCTAGCAGCCCTGAGAACTGGAATGCATTACTTTCCCTTTCTGAACCTCCATTTGCTTATGTAAAATCAGTCACTAAGAACAGCTTCCTTGGAGGGCAGTTACCATGATTAAGTAAGCCAGTGTAAGTGCATGTCATGTACTTGATACTGGGCCTAGAACTTAGTAAGCATCTAACAAACATTAGCTACAATTGTGATGGTTATCATCAGACTATAGTTTTACATTACATTTTGCTAAGGAAATTATTCCCCCTCTGGATCCAGCAGATTCCAAAAAAGAGGCCCATATGTGAGGGGAATGCAGAGTCATCCTGGCCCCAGAGAGAGCTGATTTGCTGCTTGAATTCAAATACATCAGCAGCTGGGATGAGTTGTAGAGCATTGCTAGGGCTGGGAGGTAGGAATAGATTCTTGAGCTTTGTTTTACACAGATCACACTAACTAGCTGCTGGGATTATAGCTCTCATTAATTCTTTTAGTGCATTTAATTCATCCTGGACCCTCTCCCAGACAGACCCAGTGAGAGGTTAAGAATTCAACTCATATACTCATTTGTGTCTTGCTCATTGAAAAATAACTGGGAATTCATATTATTCAGAGGCTTACATAATGCCTTTCTCCAAGCGCTCAAGGCTGCAGCATGTGCCTGTTCTCAGGTTTTTCCTCTGCAGATCCTGGGTACATTGGACACATCTGTTTGTTTTGGCAGGAGACACGTTTATCCACATGGATTCTTATTGTCGCACAGACTAAGGTGTCATGTAGCTCTCAGCTTAATTATGCTTAGTTACCATATGTGACTGAAAATGACATAGTTGATGTGGCCATTTAAAAAATGATGCTGTGGAAAGCTAATGGCAAGAAAAAAGTTCAAGGTAGATCATTAAATGAAAAAAAGTGTATTATGGTCTTATGTGTCTGGCTTTATCAGTTAGTGAACAAAACAGGTAGCTCAATATTGTTTTGGTGTTACACCATTCTGTTAAAAGTATATATATGTGTATTTTTCTATGTATAGAAAAACAACTAGACATTTACACAGCAAAATGCATATAGAATATTTGTATGCTTTTCTGTACTTTCTAAATTAGAGAGAAATGCATATTTATTTTATATTGACAGATTTTTACATTATTAAAATCAAACTGCCTATTCACACATTTTATATACTATCTCAAGCCCGTTTTGCAGTGAGCCATGGTATAAAAATAAGTAACTATATAATTTTTTCTTTTTAATGAGCAATAAAAGCAGTCTGTAGAATGTAATGTAAGCAGTCTGTAGAAGACTATCTGTAGAAGACAGTCTGTAGAAGACTCCCTCACTCACCTGGGAACCAGAGACTTAAGGAAGAACATCCCTACTAGAAAGCAAGTTCTCAGATGGAAAAGAAGTCTATGTTATAAGTAGCGGAGTATGTATTTAACTCTGATCATTCAACTCCCTGTTCAGCCATTAGGTGGGGGTTCGTTTCTACATTGTGGTTTTTAAAATGGTGTTGTTTCGGGGATGTGCTTCCCTGTTGTGCCTCCATGCCTCTTTCCTGTGAATCATTTCAGCTCTGGGCCAGCCGCAGTGATTCCCCCATTCCCTCATGAAATCCAGTGTTATTGGCATTTTTTTCCCCTTTGCAAAGAGAAGGGTTATTATGAGCACCATGAGAAGGAAGTCAGCCACTCCACATGGTACCAAAATTGGTAGTTTTTTTGAAGACAACCTGCCAAAAGTTCTAATATTATGTGGTATGTCCTATGGTTGGAACAACAATTTGACCACATTTTTTTACTTATCAATTCACTGTTTAGTCCGTCATCGCCCAAACTGTTTTTTTAAGACTCTTTTTTGAAACATTGCCCAAACTGTTTTTATGTGCCCAAACACATTGCTCAAACTGCTTTTTGAGGTTATTTTTATCATAGGGACTGATGCTGGGTCAACACGAAATCATTCCACCTCAGATTTTAGTGTGGCTTGGCACGCCACTATTACCAGGAATGAAAACTACAGAGGAAAAAAAAATTGCTTCAGAAAAATCTGTTTCCAAGCTTCTCATGTACTTGGGTGTTTCCCAGAGATGGTAAACTCAGAAATTGCTGTGCACTCATCATTTTTTATTGCAAAATTCATTAAGCTGCCATTCTATTATCATCCTATCTTGTCAAGATGATACATTACAGACTTCATTGCAAAACTTTAATAAGCAGGAGAAAGTACACCTCTCTCCGTACCACAGCAAGGGAAAGCCTCTGGGTATTTTGCTTTTGTCTTAATATTTTTTTGTCTCAAGCCTGTGTCTTTCCAGAACTTCTGTCAGTCTGGTAACTCCCTTTCGTCCTGTTTGATCATGTAGAGAGCACATTCCCTCCTTAGGGTTCTGTGAGGCATCATGAGCTGCTTTAAGGAACATTTCTCTTCCCTCTTTTTGACAGCTAGTCTCAGACATCATGGAAAGATGATGTTAGTCCATATTCTGACGGACGTCTGTGCGTGGTGGGAAACCTCCCCCGAAGTTACGTTGCAAGTCTGTGTTTCCTATTTATCCTCCCACTCTTGGTATTCAGTGGGCTAGAGCATTGAGGCTTGTTGAGACATGTGAATTCGGTTTGGTTCTGCATGCACATTCCTGGCCTTGTTTCTGGATTCTGTGATAAACAGAGACCCTGCCTTTTGTATGGGGAGGCAGGGTGTGGGGATGGAGAGGGATTGTCATTAGAGTGAGCAGGAGTCACTTGGTAAATATGGAAAGTGAAGTTGCTTAGCTCCCAGATTTCCATGGCAACACCCAGAACAAGTACAATATCACCAAAATTATTCTGTGGCTTTCTTTTTTTAGTTGCAGTGATTTGGTTGCATAGTCATATTTTTCCACTCCTGATTTGTACAAAAAACACAGACTCTACCCACTGTAACCATTACTTTGGTTTCAAGGACATTAGTGGTCCCTGTCTGAACCACCTAGAAAATTCAGTCACTTGGAACTGCCTCTTTGTGTGCTAGCAGAATACATTTTCGTTGCTTATTGTCACCTTATATTTATTTATCTTGTAACCATTCATGGAGCTTTAGTGTATATTGTGCACGGGCCAGGTGCCATGAATGTGTGACTGATGCCGACCTCGCAGGTCACTGTAACAGATACTCAAGGTGTTCTCTATGGGCATACGTGCCCCTGCCCTGAGAAGTCTGCATTTCTCAGCACTAGCACCACATCTAGTTTATCACTCTTCATAGAAACTGTGTTCGTGAAAACATTCATCACTTATCCATACATGTTTACATTTGCTGGGGGATTTTTTTTTTTGATATTTAGTTATTTATTTATTTGTCAGAGAGAGAGAGAGAGAGTGAGCGAGCACAAGCGCACAAGAAGGCAGAGGCAGAGAGAAACAGGCTCCCTGCCAAGCAAGGAGCCCAATGTGGGGCTTGATCCCAGGACCCTGGGAGCATGACCTGACCCGAAGGCAGTGGCTTAACTGACTGAGCCACCCAGGCGTCCCTAGGGGATTTATTTTATCATTTCCTTGCTTCTGAGCTCTTGTCTTCTGTGACTAAAACGAAGAGAGTTTCTTGTTGACAAACATGTTTGAAGAAACCAAGCATCCCCACTAACTTCATCCAGTTTAGGAATACTCCTGAGTTGTGGACATTCTTTCTCTTTTGGTCATTTAAGTGGTTCTCCGTGATCCTTTTGCTTTGACTCATAACTGTTGTTGTTTTTCTTATTCAGTCCCCTAGCCTATAATTTCCTTTTCTTCAGCAATGTAATTGCCATCAGTCTTTCTTATACCTTCTGATGAGGATGCCAGACCTGTTTTGAATCATCAACGTCTCTGAGAAGTCCAGGTCTGGTATTGGAACAATTGGGTTAATTAAAATTTTTTTTAATAATGTTTTAGGCTGCCTGTTCTCATTATGTTTTTCTGTTAGGGAAAGTACTCATTTGCCTACCTGACAAAGATGCCCCGTTTGACATTACTGAATCATATTCTCTTTTTTTCTTAATTCATGCCAAATGCTTTAGAATTTCTCTTGGTAGTTTTTCATACCACTAAAACGTGTGAGTTGCTGTGGATTTTACTCTCCATCTCTTCTCTGGAATGACTCTCACTGTCCCGCTCACCCTCAGTAGGGATTGCCAGCATTTCAGCTCAGAAGCCTGTTCACCTAGATGTTCTCGGTCTATTTGTGATCTCATGTGCAATAAAACTGTGGCGGTCTTACAGTCCGAGAGTGCCAGGTTTCCAGATTTCCTTATCATGTGGCCCATTGAATCATACCGGTAAAGAGTCTGACTCTTTAGATATATATTTGGCCATCTTGACTGCAAAACTATGAAATTTTATGATTAACTTTTTTGTGTTTTTTCTTTTTGGACAAAGACACCTTTCCTTGATCTTTTGCTCTTGTTGTCATTTTGTTAGAGGTTTTGCCATATGTATTGGGCCCACAATACCTAAATATAGGTCAAAATAGAATCTCAAAAAGGATTTACTTCCTAAAAAAGAGTTCTGGTGTCCTCCGCTGAATGAAATTCTAGAAATCCTCAAGTTCAGTTTGGGGGTAGCCACCCATTTAATTTTTGTGGCCTTTCTAGGCCAGGCAGGGTTGGGTTGTCATTGTCCACCCCATCCTCATTCTTGTGTGGGTTCATTTCAGACAAATGTCAGCTTCCATATGCAGCAGTGTTCCTTGCTTTAGCTCATGGAGAAAGCCAGTCTGTAATACTGTAACAGAAGATATGGTCTCAAAAATTTTACCCAAATCCCATTTACAGAATCAGATTCTTATATGAGGATAAGATTATGATAAAGTGTTATTATATAAAGGAAAGCATCTTTATCTAACTTTTTTTCAGTTGTGATTTCAAAGCTTTATCTGTCACATGTTCAATCTTAGGTTGCTCCTAGTCTACCAAGGAAGGCAGACATATGAACAAATAAGTATGTGCAAGTTACTAATAAATATTCTAGTATACATCTGAATAAAATACCTAGGAATTAATGTAAGGGTGTTCATTATCTGGGAACGTGTTTGGTAATCACTGAGCATTCATTGAATAGATGAAAACTGAAGAAACTTCCATCTCTTTTTTTTTTTTTTAAAGATTTTATTTATTTATTTGTTATAGAGAGAGAGAGAGAGAGCGAGCACAGGCAGACAGAGTGGTAGGCAGAGGCAGAGGGAGAAGCAGGCTCCCCGCCGAGCAAGGAGCCCGATGCGGGACTCAATCCCAGGATGCTGGGATCATGACCTGAGCCGAAGGCAGCTGCTTAACCAACTGAGCCACCCAGGCGTCCCTCTTTTTCTAATGTATAGTAAGTCAGGAAAAAAAAAAAGTCCCAATAATATTTTAGAAAAACTAATATGTTTTTAGCAAGGTGTTGTTTTTAATTTATAGAATCATAGTCCTGGGGCACCTGGGTGGCTCAGTGGATTAAGCCGCTGCCTTCGGC
>ML101743.1:50936-92317 GCA_003697995.1 Taxidea taxus jeffersonii
AGCAGAGGCAGAGGGAGAAGCAGGCTCCCCGCCGAGCAAGGAGCCCGATGCGGGACTCAATCCCAGGATGCTGGGATCATGACCTGAGCCGAAGGCAGCTGCTTAACCAACTGAGCCACCCAGGCGTCCCTCTTTTTCTAATGTATAGTAAGTCAGGAAAAAAAAAAAGTCCCAATAATATTTTAGAAAAACTAATATGTTTTTAGCAAGGTGTTGTTTTTAATTTATAGAATCATAGTCCTGGGGCACCTGGGTGGCTCAGTGGATTAAGCCGCTGCCTTCGGCTCAGGTCATGATCTCAGGGTCCTGGGATGGAGCCCAGCATCCGGTTTTCTGCTCAGCAGGGAGCCTGCTTCCCCTTCTCTCTGCCTGCCTCTCTGCCTGCTTGTGAACTCTCTCTCTGTCAAATAAATAAATAAAATCTAAAAAAAAAAAAAAAAAAAAGAATCATAGTCCTTTTAAGGGCAAGTAAATAATCACAGGAGAAATATGAGCTATGGTTACACTCTTAGGTTTCCTATGAATTCAGAGAATTATATCATGCAAAAAAGTTGGCTTCAGACTAGAGTTAATAAAACTATTCACCTCTTCTTCCCTGGGAAGCAGAAATTGTCTTCACTGAACCCCAGAGAAGTATGTTGAGTGCCCTTTCCTATATGGTGGACTTGGGCTTCTCAGTCTTTTTCAGAAATCTCAACATGAGTATTTTGTGCAAAGGAAAGTTTGCACTGATTCATACTGGTAAGTGGCATATCCATTTTCTCAGTGATCCCCCAATTATTTAATTTTAGAGTTGTTTTTCTTCCTGATAGCAAGTTCCCATTCAAAGTCCCTGTTAGTTTGCCTACATCTGGGTGCACTGTAACTCTTTTGGTTTCTCTTTCTTTGTTGTTCCTGTTTGGAACTTAAGCTCTTGTAATATGAATAGTTCCAAATCCCAGGAATCAGGTTAATAATCTACTTTTTTCAAAATCTACTTAAGAGTTGAGAAATCTCCCAGTAGCCTCCTGGAGTTTTTGACTCTTCTATAGGATTTTAGCATGGCATAGAGAATTTGCCAAGATATTAGGGGTGTTTGGGTGTTTAGGGCTGTGTGTGTGTGTGTGTGTGTGTGTGTGTATTAAATGTAAAGGTTACTCTGACATCATCGCATAAGCATGATAAATTTTTATGCACATGACTAGTACAAATGGAAAAGTATTTTTTTCAATTACATCACCCCTTTATTGCCTGAAGAATTCAAATGTCACCCTCTGAACTACCATGTCAGTGAGTCTAGTCTGTCTTCTTAGGGACATGGTATATCTCCAGTTTGTTTCAAAGGTCCAGTGAGGAGTAACCCACATAGGCTGGGTTTCCTGTTAAGTGAATTGATTGCCCACAGCATCAGCTGATTTCATTATGGTGTATCTGATGAATGTGGGACAAGAATGACATTCCAAGTCTCTGATATTTTGCTATAGCAGTGGTGCCTGTGCCATGAGCTAAATTATCCCAAAAATGTTTTCTTCAGCACATGGTTCCAAGTTTTAAAGATGGAAAGAAACAGAAAGTTCTTGACTTTGAACAGTGTTCTGAAGTTTACAAAATGCATTCTTGCATATGATCCCACTTGATCCTCATGAACTCCTTGAGCTGTGCAAGGCCCTTCTCATTCTCCCAATTTTATAGATGCATTAGCCAAGAAACAGAGTGAAAACTGCCTGAGACCACTCAGCCAGGCAGGGGCGGAGTCTTGAAGAGAACTCAGATTTCCTCCCTCCAGGCTTAGTAATACTCTCCAAGCACTAATATGACTGCGTAGACCATGGACTCGGTTTTTTATATGCAGACAACTCTGTAGCCCTTATAGATCTATTAATTAAAGAACTGACTTGAAGCTAGACATCAAATACATGGAGCTGGAGGCAACCCAGGAGGGTTTGTCTTGGGAGTGGTCAGGAGTGTAGACTGCAGAGTCATAAGGATGTTGATGACCAAGTAGTAGATATTTTATGGTGAGGTGCTATAGAATTGGAGGTAGGACAGGGTCTTGACAATTAAGACCATTTTGGGGGCAGGAGTTTTAGAATAGAAGGTGAATGTCACAGAAACCAAAATACAAGGGCACTCTGAAGGCCACTCTATGTTCTGTCCATCTACCAGTCAAAAGAAGACACAAAATTTATGGTGCAGTGGTAGGGCCACTCTTAGAAAAATGCCTGGTCTGACCCATCAGGCTGAACAGAAGTGGGTTTGCTCCAAAGTCGCAAGTCACCTGTTCTTCTTCCTTTCCCACCTGTAAATCTTATCTTTCCTATGTCTTCTTCTGAACTTTGCTGAGATCTCAATACATTCTCATTATTGGTAGGTTTTTATATATGTTGAAACAAACTATCCCTATGAAATAATGGTAATGGGTTTTGGGCCTTATTTTTCTCCAGAGGAACAAAGAAACAGCATCATCAACTCCAGTTTGGAATCTGTCGTCTCATCAAATGCAAATAGCATCCTTAATTCCAGCAGCAGCTTACAGCCCAACATGAACTCTAGTGACCCGGACCTGGATGTGCTCAAACCCACTCGGCCCAACTCACTGTAAGTATGATTTCTGACTGCCTTCCACAGTAGGCCTTTGCTCAACCATCCCGCCTAGACTTTATGCTCTGGCCCCATCTGGCTTTGAGCATTGTCCCGTGAACATGATTTTAACCTTCTTTCTAAATGTGGAGCTTGGCTAGTTTGTTGTGGATTTTTTGAGCAGCATCATCTCAGAGGGGAATCATTATTCTTAACATACTGCTTCTTGGCTTTGGTGATCTTTGATTTACCCTCCTGCTGAGATGGCTTTGGTGATGGCTGTTGACTGTGCTGGCTGCTGGGCATGAAAAGTGATTTCTTTTAGTTTTATAAAACATCCAGGCACTGTAGCAACTCAGGAGATCAGTAGCCAAGTCTGTTTTGCTCATTTATGTTGTCTTGTTTTCCCTTCTCCCTGATGATGTGGAATATGTCCAGTGCTACCTCTGTGTCCACTTCTAGAAAAAAAAAGCCCTCCAGTAGCCCTTACAGTGTTCAGGTCCTCAAACCTTAGCATAACTTTGATGACATACCAGAGACTAGAAAAGAGAAGAACCTTTGTTGCTTCATCCTTAGATGATAAGCATCCGTAGCCAAGACAGGCAGTTTGGGGCTGCTTGTCCAATCCTCCACAGAAACTAGATTCACTGTGCTAGGGCCAGAAAGTCCTCCCTTGTGGTTTCCTCCCACACTGCTTAGCATGCTTCTTCAGACCACCAAATAAATCTTGTCAACTAGAGCCTTTGCAGAAAGAATGTAAGGCCATGACCAGAACAGCTGGACCCTCAGGCTCTGGCTGTATAAGACTTCGGAAGAGCAGAATTGACTTTGCCTTTCTCTAGTGAAAATAGTTCGAAGTTCAGCCACAGATTGTCTTCAGGGCAGTCACTGCTTCTGGTGAGACATCAGGATATCAGAACCTTTTCCTGCTCATCTTCATGTGGTGGTTGTGTGGTCACACCCTGCCATTCTATCTCTGTAAGGTATTTACAGATCTGCAAAAGGGGACCAACAATTTTTTCCTTAGAAGAAACTCAGGGATATTAAGGCATAGGGGAAGAAGAACTCTAAAATGGACTTAGGAAGTACTTCTACCGCAAATGAAAACAGTAACATAAGATGAAATTATGTACTGGGAAAACTCATTCTGCTTATGGGCAGTGAGTCTCTAATGCTTCTCCATGGTGAGACTTGCGTATGGAGTCTCCATCCCTCGTTGTCTGGCTTTGTCAAGCACTCCTTTACCTGCTTTCCTAGACTTAAAGAAGATTCTAGTTTCTTTTATATCTCTCTCTTTTTATCCCCCATTTTGTTTAAACTTCTGTACCTGTCAGTTACTGATGTTATTTGCTGCTCGCATGAGCAAGGTTGAATTTCTAGCCCAGGTTGCTTACTGTCCTCTGATCTTAGTTAGCAATACCATTTAATGGTCTTTAATTTTGGTGTATTTTTTTTAAGGTTCTATTTATATGAGAGAAACAAAGTGAGCAGGAGAGAAAGAGCAGTGGGGAGGGGCAATGGGAAAGGGAGAAGCAAACTCTGTGCTAAGTAGGGAGCCCAGTGTGGGGCTTGATCCCAGGACTCCAGGATCATGACCCAAGGCGAAGGCAGATGCTTAACTGACTGAACCACCCAGGCCCCCCTCTTTAATCTTTGTTTTTAGCAGCTGAGAGCCCCCTGAGTTACCACTGAGTATGGTATGTCTAAAGAGGCTGCTTTGGTGGCTAAATGGTACAAAAAGTGGGCAATGTCTTTCTTTCTTTTCTTTTCTTTTCTTTCCTTCTCCTTCTCTATTTATTTATCTTTGTGATTTGATTTTTTTTTCAGTGTTCCAGAATTCGTTGTTTATACACCACACCCAGCACTCCATGCAATACATGCCTTCCTTAATACCTAGGCTCACCCCCCTCAAAACCCTCAGTTTGTTTCTCAGAGTCCATAGTCTCTCATGGTTCATCTCCCCCTCCCATTTCCCCCAACTCACTTCTCTTCCATCTCCCAATATCCTCCGTGTTATTCCTTATGCTCCCCAAGTAAGTGAAACCGTATGATAATTGACTCTCTCTGCTTGACTTATTTCACTCAGCATAATCTCTTCCAGTCCCATCCATGTTGATACAAAAGTTGGGTATTCATCCTTTCTGATAGAGGCATAATATTCCATTGTATATATGGACCATATCTTCTTTATTCATTAATCTGTTGAAGGGCATCTTGGCTCTTTCTACAGTTTGGTGACTGTGGCCGTTGCTGCTGTGAGCATTGGGGTACTATGAACATTTGGGGTAAATACCCAGTAGTGCAATTGCACTTTTAAAAGTGCACTTTTAAACATGTCCTAGAAGAGGGAACTTGAGATTTTTGTTTTTCAGTTGCCTAGATGTGATTTGTTTTACATAAGACACTGGGGGTCACTCTGCCAGTGACCCCCATCCATAGGGACCCTCCTTGCCTGCTCCAGAATTTGGAGGCTTTCCCAGGGCAGGAAGAGTGATGCCAGGAACAGTTGTACTTTGTTTGACTTTCAAGGAAAGTTAGAGTTAGGATAGTAGATATTGCCAAAACGTCTGCTGTCCTTCCAGGCTGAGTGAACACCTGACTGGCACTTGTGAGTCTTGAGCCCCAGGCTGCTCCTGAGGCAGAAGGAGTGCTGCTGCTGGCACTGATACCAGAGTTTGCCACAGCCTCACTGAGGCCCACGCCAAAGGCGTTGTGAGATCTGCGGGAATTTTGCCGACCATTTCTGAGACCCAAGGCCCTGAATGTGCCATACCAGAGTTTGTGCCTCCCTTCTTTTTTCTGCCTACAGTTGCTTGGATGGGCCATAGACAGAAGCTAGGTGGTCCTGGGAAATAGATGCTGCAGTACTTGGCTATAGAAAACGAATTCTGAGAGGTCTGGGAGCACAGTATGCCATGGTGACTGGGCTCAGTCACAACCATCAGAGACCACTGGGGTCTCAACCTCAGTTTTGGACCCTTACATTCCCTCTATCATTGTTCTTTTTGACTTACACAGAGATCCTTAAGTGGGAATACTTAATGATGCAGATGAAAGCAGAAAACACAGAAGGTGGGGGATTACTATTACTTTGATTACTAATTGGGCATGAGGTAGGGAACCAGTCACCAGAAACAGTCCATTCTCCTTTTTATTTCATTCATTTGTTTTTCATTGCTTTCAAAATGACTGGAACGGTCATTATGACCATGTAACCATCATAATGAAAGGAACATGCTTTGTGACTCAGCATCCTTTGGTACTTTAGAGACCACATTCCTTTGGTACTTTAGAGACCACATTTTGCTGTCTCATTGGTAAATCTTTGCTAATTCTCCAAGGAGATCAGGACCCTCTTGTTTGTGTGGGCATAATGCTAAATCAGGCATCAAAATTAGAGATGCACTGTTTTGGCCATGGCAGGGCAAGGTTGCAGGGCTTCCATCTTTGGCAGGTCCTCAGCTGGACTTCCTAAAGCATAGCCATCCCTCTTGAAGATCAAAGACACTTGGTAAGTCAGGACCAAAGTCCAAGTAGTCTAAAATTGTCAGCAACTATTGCTGACTTATTTTGTGTCCAGACCTCTGCTAGGCTACCAGGGGTAAATGAGAACAGAAGGATTCCTGGCCTTGCCATGAGTTTATAGTCTGGCTAAGGAGAAAGGACAGTGGTATATGGCAGTGCTAAATGGGATTTATAGCTCATAAGTGGTTTTAGAGTTCACCAACCATTAATTGATCATGTTGAGTACGTGTACCAGTCAGAATATTGGAAAAAGTGGATAGTGAAAATGTGAGGTTGGTGTTAAGTAAGATTAAATAGATTAATATGGATAGATGAAGTTCATTGCAGGTGAGGGCGATGAGGGAGGCAAAGATGATCCAGGACAGAGAAAAACAGCCTACAGACCACACAACGTGTGTGTTGGTAGAGGGGAAGCTTCCTTCCTCCCCCACCCACCACCAAAAAATAATAATAATGATAATGATAATGACAAACTTAATTAATTAATTTATTTATTTATACGATCTCTACACCCACTGTGGGGCTTGAACTCACAACCCCAAGATCAAGAGCTGCATGCTTCACCAACTGAGCCAGCTAGGTATCCCCCCCCAATTTTAAAGTATAAACCAACCTTTTGTGCTGAACAACTAGTCATTCACATAGAAAAAAAAAATCTACATATGGATTTGACACCTTTCAAAAAATTAACTCAAAATGGATTCTAGACTGAAATGTAAAATGCAAAACTAGAATTTCTAGATGATATAAGAGAACCTATAGGTGACCGTGGGTTTGTCAATGACTAGATACATGATCCCTGAAAGAAAAAATTGTTAAGTTGAACTTCATTGTGGTTAAATCTTGTGCTCTGTGAAAGACATTTAAGAGAAAGAAAAAACAAGCCCAGAATAAGAGAAAATATTTACAAAACTCACATCTGATAAAGGATCAGTATCCAAAATATACAAAGAACACTTAAAATCCAATATGTAAAAAACCCAGTTAAAAACTGGGCAAAAGATCTGGATAGTCACTTAACCAAGGAAGACATTTAGATGCAAATAAGCAGATGAAAAGATACTCAACATCTTATGTCATCAGGGAATTGCAAATTAAAACAATAAGATCTCTCTGTATACCTATTAGAAGGCCTAAAATAAAAAACAGTGACAATACCAAGTGCTGTAGGATATGGAACAACAGGAACTCTCATGCATTGCTGGTGGGTATGCAAAAGCAGACACCCATTTTGAAAGATGATTAGGCAATTTCCTACAAAGCTAAACATAGATTTCTCATACAGCAGTCCAGCAGTCACACTCATAGGTGTTCACTCAAATGCAGGTTTATTTGTTATTGCTTATTTGTTATTGTTATTTATTTGCTATTGCTTTATTAGTTATTGCCAAAACTTGGAAGCAAACAAGATGTTCCTCAGTAGGTGAATGGATAAACAAACTGTGGTACATCCAGACAATGGAATATAATCCATGGCCATGGCAGGGCAAGGTTGCAGGGCTTCCATCTTTGGCAGGTCCTCAGCTGGACTTCTTAAAGTGTAGCCATCCCTCTTGAAGATCAAAGACACTTGGTAAGTCAGGACCAAAGTCCAGGTAGTCTAAAATTGTCAGCAACTATTGAAGAAGAGAGCTATGAAGTCAGGAAAAGACTTGAATGAGGCTTGAGTTCAGACTATTAAGTGAAAGAAGGCACTGTGAAAATGCCACTGTGTGGTGTGATACCAACTCTACAACATGCCGGAAAAGACAAAACTATAGACTCACTAAAAAGGTGAGTGAGAAGGAAGGATGCATAGGTGGAACACTGGGCATTTTTAGGGCAGCGATACTATTCTGTATGTAATAGTAGATGCCAGACATTATTGGTTTGTCAAAACCTGTATAACCAATAGAACACAGAGTGAATCCTAATGTAAGTAGTGTTAATGTAATATTACCAATAAATGTACCTCACTAATGAAAGATGTTAATTACAAGGGAATTTAGGTAGTGGGGAGAAATAACTCTGAGTTATTTTGAGCCATTTTTCATTTAGAGCAGCCATAAAACTGCTATAAAAATTAATATATTTTTTTAATCTATATTTCCAACTTCTTTTGAAAAGTTAGAAGTTTTGGCCACCCTAAATCTGTGTGTTACTTAGTAATAAGTGTTGTTCTCCATGGTGGCTATCTTCTCACAACTGGCCTGCTTCACTCCTTACCTCCTGGCTATAGGCCCATGATAGATGACATACAGCCAAAGAATCTTTGTAGCTCCCATGAAGAGGTGGAATCCTTGGATCTAGGCTGGCCTTCATCTCCTGCCTTGATTTGGCCAATAGAATGTGGTACAAATGATACCATGTGTAACATCCAAGCCTAGGCCACAAGACCTTGCAATTTCCCATCTCATCTTCCTGGAATCCAGCCGCCATGTAAAAAGTCTAGTCTAGTCTCCTTCAGCACACAAGACTATTGGAGAGAGAAGCCCAGCTGTCCCAGCCATGCCCAACCCGGGGCCACTTGTCAGCTGAATGCAGCCACATGAGTAAGTCCAGGAAGGACTAATAGAAAAGCTGCTGTTCTACCCACAGATGCATGAGAAATAATACATAGTGGTTTTTTAAGCCACTGAGTTCAGGTCAGTTTATTCAGCAATAGTTAAATGACAGGCCTCTGCTTTTGTGACCTCAGAATCCTCGAACTGCCGTGGGAGGGGGCAGGGTTGCCTGGGTAAGGTGGAAGGGTAGGAAAGGCTCTCACCATAGCAGCATGGAGACCAGCTTGTCAGTTTTCAGAATCTTCTTTGAAAGCAGATGACTCATAAGTGAGATTCTAAGAAGTTAAGAAGCAAAACAAAACCCATAGCTAATGACTGAGGCAATCAGAAAGATAACTGAAACAGTGGCATGGAAAGCAGGAAGGCCGAGGTTTCACTCCTGGCACCAACATAGACTGGCTGGTACCCATCCTTGGCCCTGAGCACACCCCATCCCCTGCTCCCTGTGCCGGGAGAAGTGGGTCTGACCTGTCTCTAACTACGGAGTTTGTTCAAAGAGTGCTTAGAAAGGACTGACAAAATTAAAATCACTCTCCACTCCCACAATGACCAGCACTGTTGGCCTTGTGCCACCACCTTTCTGGAAGATAGTGATTTTTAAGAAGGAGGTAAACAAATGCAAAGGAAGAAGTTAGGGGACATCCCACTAGGGACATAAAATACTACAGTAATTCTCAGGTTAAAAATTACTAGGTAAATGCTTTCTTCAGTCTTCTCGGGTAGGGATGGAGGGGCTTATTAAGATGGAAAGCATGCTAGGAGGATGGAGGATGATTATAGCCATGGGAAGAACCCAAGCTTGGAGTTCTCCCTGCCTGAGTGGTCCCCACCGCTAAAATATAAATAACTCACTGCCCAGTAGCCTCATAAATAAGACTAATTTTTCTTGTCCTTTCCACTTCACACACACACACACACACACACACACACACGCACACACGCATTTCCAAGTCATTTCTGGTGACCTAAAAGATGTGCACATGCCAAATGCTTTCAGACTACACCAGAGTCAACTGTCCTCTACCTCTTAGAGGCCAGTGAGAGGCAAGAGAATAGTCACTGGAATTCAGAGGATAAACAAGGCCTACTTCCAGGCAGCGTTGTTTCTCTGAAGCACTGTTGGCTCCTGAATTCGATTCAGCTGCTCTCCGATAAAATCTGGGGAAAACCTTAGAGGAATCTCCAAAATTTTACTTGTGTTTTACTTAATTAATTCAACATTCATTCAACAAATACTGTTTGAACACCTACTGTGGGCCAGGCATTATCCTAAATGCTGAAGGTACAGTCATAAACAAAAAGAGTTTCTGCTGTAGTTCTTTCTGCCTCAGTTTCCCCATCTATAAAACAGGAATTATACCTCCTCAAAATAGTGTTGGGAAGAGTAAATGAGATCATCTTTCATTACCTCATATGTTTAGCACTGTGAATAACAGTTAATTTTGTTGTGGAGGGCCTCTTGTCTTCCTCCTTCTCAGAGATTCCCTTTCTCTCCCTCTACCCTCTCAGCCTTGATAAGTCTTTCTTGTGTGCAGAGAAATGTCCCAGGCTCTTCTCACCTTCCCCCATGAGCTTCCCACCTGCAATCGGAGAATCCCAGACTGGACCTATCAGTTCAATCATTGAGTTATCAGTGAAAAGGAGGAACTTCCCTAGGGGCAGGTGCTACCCTGCTTTAAACCAAGACCAACTGGGGACCAGGCATGCCTTTTGCTGAACAATTTGGAAACGCCCACATCCCATGTGGTTGAGCTATGTGCATAGCTGTTATTTACTGAGACCAAATGAATCACAAAATGCATTAAATGGTGATAATAAATGGAACTTTTTAAAGTAATTTTATCTCCTCTAAGTGCTATTTCATGCCAAAAGAGTTACACCCAAACAGGCAATATGCTTTTACTACAATGATCTTGATTTGTCATTCTTTGAAATGCAGGGATTTGAAAGAGGAAGTTTTCCTCTGTGGTTGAATCACTTTTCTGTGAAGGAGGATCTTTCCTCTTAGACTGAGGATTCTGATTCTCACCCACCTCCAAGCAGAAAAGGTCTCTTCTGACTGTTTTGCATGAAAACTTGATGGCATTCCTCATCTTGGGAAATAATTTGAAAGTAGAGTCATTTTTCACAAGGAATCAGTGGCCTCTTCTCGTTCATCCTCACAACCTCTATGGTGCTTCCAGCCAGCTTGTTCATGGTTGTTTCTTGGACAAGCCCCAAGCCATCCCTCTTACACGTCTGTCTCCTGGGGCCACCATGGCCACAGTTCCTCCAAGTATGCCCTCTTGGCATCTTCAGAGCTTGTCACTCATGCGACCTGTGTTCTTGTTTTCTGAGTGGCTTTCTGTCAGCTTTTCCCATTCCCTAGCCAAGATCTCCTTCGCCAGTCAGGAGCTCAGCTGGCCTCCCTTGGTTGAGGGTGGAGATTCCTTCCTGATGACCCATCAGATTTTTATTGGATAAATGTGTTTGGTGATTAGCAGGGATATTTTTTTAACATAAAAATTGCTCAAGGCAGCCCTCACACTTCATGACCCAGCAGGATTTCTTTCCCAAGCACAAGGGCTGTCAGTGGCACTTGGATCTCTACAGCCTGTCAGCAGAGGGGGTATGGGAGGAGGCGGGGATGGGACACCGTTCAAGGGCTTAGCCACATCCCACATCCCTGTTTTCTAGCAGCGTGGAAATCTCAAATGGAAAAATGTTTTCCTTCACACACATTGTTGTTTTCTTTCCCCCTTGATGAGCTAACATCATAAAGGGTCTGTATTTTTTTTGGTAAATGAATTAATATTGCTAAATAATGTAAAACATCCAAATTTGTCATGACACACAGTAGATGCTAAATAAAGTCTTGGTGTTTAATTAAACATATAAATAAATTAAGGAGGGCATGTATTGCTTGGAACACTGAAAAAATAAAATAAAAAAAATGAATTGTGAATTTAGCTACCCTCAACTGCATTATGCCATTGAATTTTATATGTGTAAGTAGGTGTTAGGCATTTGTAAATCTTGAATTTTTTATTGAATCTTAAGGAAATAGACAATATTTTGTGAATAGCTTTTAGCACTATTATGCCTGTAAGGGGACTTTGAAGGAACTTTAAAATGACATTTTTCTCACTTAGAATTAGATTAGGAATTATTTCTCTGCCTACATGTATACTTTGGGGGAATCTCATTGGTAGGTTTAGATCCTAAATCAAGTAAATTAAAGTCATATTAAAGTATTGCCTTTTAAACCTTTTTAGTCAGTCTGTGAGGCAGATGCTTACTTAGCTAGGAACACATTTCTAGTTGAAAACAGCCTTAGGATCTTGTTTTTAGCTCCGTCTCTGCATTAAGAATCTCATGTACGGGGCACCTGGGTGGCTCAGTGGGTTAAAGCCGCTGCCTTCGGCTCAGGTCATGATCCCAGGGTCGTGGGATCGAGCCCCACATCGGGCTCTCTGCTCTGCGGACAGTCTGCTTCCTCCTCTCTCTCTGCCTCTCTGCCTACTTGTGATTTCTGTCTGTCAAATAAATAAATAAAATATTAAAAAAAAAAAAAAGAATCTCATGTACGCTTCCTTTGGTTCCAGGTACACTGGTCTTCTAGGCAGGGTCTTAGCCCAGTGTGGTGTTCTCAGTGTTGCTCCCTGTGCCACTGTCATTGGCATTACCTGGGAGCCTGTTAGATCTATACTTTCTCAGGCCCCACTGTAGACTGACTGGATCAGCCCCTTTAAAGGAGGAACCCAGTTCTCTGTGTTTCAATAAGCTTTGCGGGTGATTCTGATACATCCTGAAGTCTGAGAATCATAGGCATAGTGCATTAGGTGGATGGACTTCCATGAGAATAAAAACAGAAAAAAACCTCACTGTCATGCTTTGAGGACCAAGTCTGTATCATCACTGGCACTCTGTTTTTTCCTGCATTGCTGATTGTAGAGGGCCTTAAGAGCACCCTGTCCCTGGTCTTTGAGGTTAGTCACAACATTTGAGGCTGAGGACTGATGGGTTTGCTTCATAGAGGAACCCAGTTAGCTCACCAGGGCTACACTTTTCAATGGCCCACAGAAGCCAGGCTGCTGCTTTGAAAATGCCTTTCCAGTCACAAATCAAGATAGGATGGGTGCATCAGTTAAACCAAAAATGTTTTTATTGAGCACTTACTATGCTTATAACAGGAGATGATCAAGACCGTTGCATTGACAGGAAAACAGCTTGGAACGTGCTAGATGATCATCAACTTATACAGGATATTTGAGACTTCTAAATCGGCATTCCCCAAACTGAGGCAGGAAGAGGGCGGGACAGGTGCGGAAAAGCAAGAGCTCTCAGTTGAATAAAGTTCCACAGATACTTGTCTAGAAGACTTCTGAGCCATTCATATGTCCCTTGTGAATTTGCAAAGGGCATGTGTTATGCCGCATTTCCTAAATGTATATTTGACCTTAGAACATGCTCTTTATAACACTTCTCTTATAGCGTCATAAAACAATATTCTGCAGTTGAGGAAAGCCTTTTCCAAATGAATACTCTACTTTTGAGGGGGGAAATGTATTTCTCATAATGGATGGAATTATGGGAAACAGTCATTCAGGAGAACAGATGCAGTTTATATATAAACTTAGGGCTACAAATAGCTCTCTGAAGGCTGACGTGGGTTCTATCGTGTACGAAAAGCTTTTGAGATCTGGTGTAAGGAAAAGCCCATGTGGCCTGGTAGTGAAAGCTTGGCTCTGCTATTTCCTAACTGTAAATTTGGACAAGTTACTTGCCTTCTTTGAGCTAAACCTCTTTTGCGAAATGGTAACAATAATAGTAAAAATAATCATAGTAATAAGAAGACCTGTTTTCAGGGTTGTTGTGAGGGTCAGATGAGTTAATGCCAGCAAAACTGACCTGGCTCACATTAAGTGGTTAATAAGAATTGGGTTTCTGGGGTGCCTGGGTAGCTCAGCCAGTTAAGTGTCCAACTCTTAGTTTCAACTGAGGTTATTTTCTCAGGGTTGTGGGTTCTAGTGCCACGTCTCGCTCTACTCTCCATGTAGAGTCGGCTTGAGATTCTTTCCCTCTCCCCTTTGCCCCTCCTCTGCTCACCTACACATGCGCTCTCTCAAATAAAATCTTTTAAAGAAAAGGTTCCCTTTTTCACTAAGCAAAAATAGGTTTGCTTTTAGACTATCCCCTTACCAATGAACAAATCCTTAGTATTGATTTCTTTTGGTGGTGGCAGTAGCCATCAGTGTTTATTTTTGTGTCTTTGATCCTGGTGTGACACAGAGCAACCCACATCAAAACACTGAGATAATTTTAAAATAAAACACCTGGGTGGTGCAGTCGGTTAAGCATCTGACTCTTGGTTTCGGCTCAGGTTTTGATCTCAGGATCATGAAATCAAGCCCCTTGTCGGGCTCAGGGCTCAGCACATAATCTGCTTGAGATTCCTCTCTCTCCCTCTACCCACTCTCCACACTCCCTCCCACCCCCTCTCGCTTGCTCCCTTGCTTCCTTGCTCTCTCTCTCTCTCTCTCAAATAAGTAAATCTTTTAAAAATAAATAAGTAGGGGTGCCTGGGTGGTTCAGTGGGTTGAGCCTCTGCCTTCGGCTCGGGTCGTGATCTCAGGGTCCTGGTATCAAACCCCACATCAAGCTCTCTGCTCAGTGGGGAGCCTGCTTCCCCCCTCCTCTCTGCCTGCCTCTCTGCCTACTTGTGATCTCTCTCTCTGTGTCAAAAAAAAAAGTCTTAAAAAAATAAAAATAAATGAATAAAGCACCTAAAACTCAGTTAACTACAAATAACAAAATTCACTGAGGATTAGTAGCTTTAAGCTGTTTGTGCCAAATCAGCAGGCTTAGGTGTGTACTCTCCAGAGTTTTGTCAAGCCATCTATCTACTCTATTGTTTCTCTGTTGGGTGGAGCCAATTGGAACCATACTAATTAAAGGAGAACCTAACTGCAGTCTAAGTTTTCACTGGGGGATAATTTAGCCTCAGGAATTCCATTCCAGCCTGTGACTCTGTGTAAATTTGACTGTCATTATGACAAAAAGAAAGAGTTTCTGAAAGCATTCTGAAATTCTGCCTTTCAGTCATTCATTGTATTTGCTCTAGGAGGTTCTCTTTTCAGTGCCTATAAGCTTTCTCAAAGAAGCAGTGGAGTTTTCCCCAAGACATTGTTTCAGTGTTCACTGTAATAGTCCTTACAAACTGAACAGGTGATGGGGCTGTGCCCAGGCTGTTGTCAAAAATGCTCAGTAAAGGAATAAAAGAGCTGATGTATGGACTGCCCCATTGCATCTTTTTTTTTTTTTAATTTTTAAAATTTTTTAGAGAGCACAAGTGCCGGGGGGGGGGGGGGGGGAGAAAGAGAGGGAGAGAGAGAATCCTAGGCAAGGCTCCATACTTAGTGCGGAACCCAATGCGGGCCTTGCTTTCACAACCCTGACTGAGATCATGACCTGAACCGAAATCAAGAGTCAGACGCTTAACCAACTGAGCCACTCAGGCACCCCATCCTCTTTTTGCCTTATGTGAAGAAGTTTTGCCTCCAAAACTTCTTCACATAACCAAGATGTATGTCCAAGGATGATGTATTAGAATCATAAGTAGAAACATCACCATGAAAATAGCATAATTCAAGGAGAGTTTATTTATGAAGGAGGAGAGGGTGGGAAAATCATGAGATAGTACACAGTAAATCAGGGACAGTAGCACCCAACCTATTATCCTTAGGCTGGAGGGACTTGAATAGAAAGTGGTTACCACACTCAAAAGGGGAGAGAGGTCTACTGAGTCAGCACCTTGAAAGGAATGTTGGTTAAGGGGTTCGGTCAGGGGCAGGCAACTTCAGAGGGAAACAGGGGAATAAATACCTTGGCTGTCTCCTTCCTGCTCATCTCTTGCCAGAGCTCCCCCTTAGTACCCCAACAGGAAACCAGAGGAGGCAGGGGACCTGGTGATGTAATCCATGCTGGTTAGCTCCCAGAGAAGAGGGCAGGAAAGAGAGTGGATGTTCTCCAGCACAGACAGACATTGTAACACCATTTATAAAAAGCCAAAGAGTGGAATCTGAAGGGATGACCATTAGTAAAATATGGGCAAGATACATGTTAGAGTAGACTGCTACCCAGTACAGCAGAGGAATGACGTAGTTTTATATGTGCTGGTATAGAACAACCTTCTACGGTAAATTAAGGAAAAAGCAAGGTACTGTGATTATCAGCCCAGGCTGCCTATTAGAATCACCTGGGGAGGGGCACCTGGGTAGCTTAGTGGGTTAAGCCGCTGCCTTCAGCTCAGGTCATGATCCCAGGGTCCTGGGATTGAGTCCCACATCTGGCTCCTTGCTCATCGGGAAGCCTGCTTCTCTCTCGGCCTCTCCCTGCCACTCTGCCTGCTTGTGCACTCTCTCTGACAAATAAAATCTTAGAATCACCTGGGGAACCTAAATAAAAAAATGTCAACACCTAGGCTCCTTTGCTGGAGCCTCAGAGTTCATTGGTCTGGGATGGTGTCTGAATTTTGGTATGTTTCTTAAACTTCCTAGGTGATTTTGATACCTACCTAGATTTAAAAACTACTTGTGTGCATTATATGCTCCTATTAATATATAAGAATAAGAATTAATAAATATGTGCACACTTACAGATGTGTGTACATATTTAACATTTCTGGAAAGATACAGGGGAACGAATCTATGTGGTGGTCTCTGGTAGAGGCAGATAGGGCAATGGCCTTTGGTGGAAGGGAAACTGATTTCCTTTCAACCCTATGCTTTTGTTGTGTTGGAATTTTTTTAATGTGTGTGTGTATGGATTGTTCAATTTTGAAAATCAGAAATAGATTAGCTCAGTCTTAAAATCACCATTTTACTTTTTTCTTATGGTTGTGGGGTACATCTTTGTAAGGATTTTTTTAATACATGTGAGCTTTTATTTTCCAGTTTTATTGAAAAATAATTGACATACATCACTGTGTAAGTTTAAGGCATTCAGTCTGATGGTTTGATTTTTAAAATATGGAATGCTTATAATTTGCACGTCATTTTTGCCCAGGGGCCATGCTTATCTTCTCTGTATTGCTCCAATTTTTGGTGTATGTGCTGCCAAAGTGAACACAGGAATTTTTTTTTAACTTTTCAGATTTGTTACAACCTTAATAACTAAGGATGTGTGTAAGATGCTGTTTGAAGAATAAGACTTATACCAAGAACATGTTGCTTTTGGTGTGTTTCAGTGAAATCGAGTCTTGAATTATTCTTTCAATGACCACATGACTCCTGTCCAGGTGGGTCTGCCCAAGGCTCCAGGTCGGTCTGCCCAGGGCTCCGGGTCAGCTCAGAAAATGGTAACTCTGAGCCAGCTGAGGAAATTTGTCTCAGGGAACTAAGTAAAGTATTTCCAGTTACATCTCTGCGTCTGGCCTTTTTTCAGATTTCTTACTAATTTGAGAAGCCCTAACTTAGGAAACCAGAAAGTCATTTTTTGCATTTACTCATGAACTCCCCCAACATTTCCTAAACCAACATTATGAAATTTAAGTAGTTTAATTTTCTTGAGCTATATATAGTTCTTTAACCTGATCTTCATCTGTCATCCTCCATCTGCTCTCTTCCCAATTTCCTTTAAAAGCCCCATTTTAAAGCAAAATGTATGATGAAAAAACCTTAATTCCCGACCTTTATAGAGGTACACTTGAGTTACTCAATAATAATTAGCAGTTGCCCTGGTAACCTCAGACACACTGCTTAAATCACCTGTATTTCTCACTAACCCCTGCCTTCTAGCCAGTAAGATCACCTGCTTGGTGCTAATGAGAAAAAGAACGATTGAGTAATTTTATAATCCTTTTTAGGTTCTATTGTAGGAGTAGGAGAAGTGATACTGTTTGTGATTAGACACACTGAAAAGATGGTTTTTTGTTTTTCGAATGACTAAAGCAGTGACATAGAGAAATCATCTTAGATTTGCACAAGTTGACAAGCTTAATTTTGTTCATCACTGTACTCACAACCTTAGAGGATGTAAGCAGGTACGACTTGCAAATTAGAATCTAAGGGTCACAACACTAGGGTTGTAATGAGGAATGATATGGGCAAGGCTGTCATCATGCCATGTCAAACATCCCAGACTAGAACAGCTAAAGCCCACTAACTTAAGTCCTTGGACATGAAGAATACTGCTTGAAAGCTGGAAAATCCAAAGCTGAAGCACAAGAGAGATTTCTTATCTAAAATAAAAGTGTTGACTTCAACTCTGTCTTGGAGGAAACCTGTATTCTCCCTTAACTTCCATACGCCATGCCTTACAGCACAGACTTCGTGATAGGAGTGCCATGGAACTCTTTGCTTCCTCTGGGGGAGAAACAGCCCCCACCCCCTCACACATCCTCTTTCCCATTCTTCTCTTGATCCTTTGTGTGAAAGTGGAATTAGGGGAAATATGTCCTTAGTCATCCCATGGCAGCATTTACAATGTGCAATTGTCACAGTGAAAATACACTGGCAGGAGATCAAGAATCAAGAAGTGGAGTCATGGGAATCCTGGACACACTAATCCAGTAAAGACAAGATCCACATGTTAGTGACTGACATGGCCAATATAATCCTCCCAGACAGTAGTTAGACCCAGCACTGTCCCAAGTGAAGACTACAACTGAAAAATTACCAGAAGAAAAACACCCACCAACTGCTCTTGTGAGACCCTCTAACCTTTCTTGAATTTCGGTGGAAGACAGACTTACCTTAGTCTTACGTGTCCCTTTGGTATATGGCACCACCAGTTGAATATTTGCTGCTGTGGCCTTCCTGCACCCTGGAGGCCTCTTGAACATCAGCACTCAGAATCGGCCAGATCTGACAGACAATCCCTTCCCTCTCAGTTAGCAAACACATACTGAATACCACATATTTAAGACACTGTTCCAGGCACTGGGAAAGAGATGAGCAAATACTTTCCCCTCAAATCTCTTATAGCCCAGATGGTAGAAATCAGATCTATATACAGGGAGGGGAGTGTTGGTGCCAAAGCGAGACTGTTTTTAAGTAGTAAGTGAGTGGCTTGGTCGTTCACTTAAAAATATTTATGGCTGACTGAATTATCTTTGCAATTTATGTTGTGTGGGCAGGGTTTCCAATAATCTCCCTACTTAATCTTCTAGAGCTACCCTGAAGTTTGTAATTTCCTTGTCTGCCTTGGTCAAGCTTATGGAAAGTGGAGGAGGAGGAATTGTAGTTTTATGACCCAACTTTTTTATTCTGTTAGCAAGAAGGCTGCCTATGGCTAAGACTGCCAACTGTCCTTGGGCTTAGAAAACAAAAGATGGTGGAATGTTCCAAATGTTTGTTGGCTTGTTTGTTTTTACCAGAAGTCTCTATGGACCTCACATTTAAGATGCCATAAAATTTAAAATTTGGACTGTAAGAATGATGGAGAGAGAAAAAAATATTTGAAGGAATTAAAAGTTGGAATTTGATCTCATTTGGTTATGTTATATTTCTGAAGCTTACCCACCCCCAACCAGAATTTCTCATTAGGACTCTTGTACTTTTTTTTTCCTCCCAAACAACCAGCAGTTTATGAATACTTACTACAAAAATCTTAACAATTTCTTGTATAAAGCCCTACACCAAATATCCTGTTAAGATGAAATTTAACTTGAGGGATTGTTTTCTGAACTAATGTGGAAAAGGAAAGCTTTTGAGAATTAGTTCTTTAAACTCTGAATCAGAAGAGCCAGGAAAAGTAGGTGAGCAGAGACTATGCTTTGCATAGTGGGTCAAGAGAAGTTTTGCTACCACATTTTCACGCACAGCCAAATCTCTGTGTAGAGATGCAGGCTCTTTTTTCTAGCTCTTTGTCTATAAGGAAATTCTAAATTCCCTCTTCTTCACAAACAAGTTATTAAGTTCTGCCTTTATTTTCATCACGAGTCAATTAGGTCATATGCCCACAAGCAAGCACTCTGGTTCATCATTACAAAGGAAGGAACTTTTCCTGCTGTATTTTTCTTTACACACGTGACTGATTTTTCCAAGTTCTTCCTCTTGCAGAAATGTCAGCTTCTGGTGTTTATTCTTTTCAAGGTACAATTCACTAACCAATTCCAGTGGCAGTACAAAGGAGGCTTAACAGAACCTCAGTTGAGTTGATATTTTGAATACCATTTGATCTGAACTGGGCTCTTAAGAGAGCTCTGTTAGCAATAATCTGAATACTCTTGTTGAAAACCAGCTTTGCGCCTTATTCCTCACTTCATTTCTCCACCAAGTCAGGCACATCTCAGGAAGAATTAGGTCTCTATGTACAAAACCATCAGTAGAAACCTAAGATCCTCATCAAGAATATGAAAATGTAATCAGTACGTCGGACCCCACCCCCAGAATAGGAGAGCAATTTGATTTCAAGCGAAATCTTCTTATGTGCTGTCACAGCCTTGGGCTTAGCTTTTACTCCAGATCCATCAAGAAATACACAAATTTCTAGTAAAGAAGAGAAGGAAGATACTTTCTCGGCTCAGATGATCTGACCTGAGTCTTACCACCTATAAAGATGTCCCCCTTTTTTCTGGAGAGGATATGACCCTATAAAGACTGCTTTCAGCGACCCCTGGATGGCTCAGTCGGTTGAGCATCTGCCTTTGGCGCAGGTCATGATTCCAAGGTCCTGGGATCAAGTCCTGCATCAGGCTCCTTGCTCAGCAGGGAAGCCTGCTTCTCCCTCTGCCTGCCACTCCCCCTGCTTGCTCTCTCTCTCTCTCTCTCTCTCTCTGACAAATAAATAAAATATTTAAACAATAAATAAATGACTACTTTCCTGTGCATCACTGTGGGGTTACCTTTGCTCCATATAATAGCTGTGAGATGGGAATGTGTGTCTCTGCAAAGCTGGGAGTAGAATCAGGACTCCTAAGGGCTGTGCTTTGGTTTTATTGAGCAGGGCATGCAGGTTGAGATTTTTGGAGGCTGGTTAGAGAAGAGGGATGAGAGATGACAGGGCTGTCAGTAGGGGAGGAACTTTGGGGGAACAGAACTATCTAAAAGGAAACCTTAGGAAGTTTCTCATGTTGGTAAGAGGTATGAATGCTCTTTCAAGTCCTCTCATGAGTCTTCACTAATCAAGTTTTCATTATTCAGCGTGTCACAGTGTTAAGAACATGAACTCTGGGACAGACTTACTTGAGTTTGTATCCCAGCTTCACTGCTTCTTAGCTGTGTTGCTGAGAAGAACTTACTTGGTATCTGTAAGCACCTCTATTTAATAGGAATAGTAATAGATCTACCTCACAGGGTTGTCATTAGGCTTAAATGAAGTAGTTGATATACTTAGCAATGCTTCTAGTTAATAAATGTTCATTTACTGTATATTATTTTATATTATATTATTGTTTATATTATTTTATTTATTTATATTTGTAATTATTGGGAGAACTGTTACTTTACCAGTAACTGAGGATGTGAAGTGTCTCTGGAGGGTGTACTGAGATGTTGAATCCTGCCTCCTGACAGGGTGAGAAGGGAGGCTGCCCACAGGATTCCACTGAATCCAGTTCCAGAGTGACACAACCACCTCCCCTAACTCATCTGGACCAATCTTGGTTACACACCTAGCAGGGAGCACTAAAGCACTCTGAATAGCCAGAAGAGCCCACACCTTCCTCTCATCACTTCAGGGGATGGAGGTAGTATGAAGCAGAAGCACAGGCCAGAAATCTAGTCAGGCCGGAAAGAGAGCTTCAGGGAGGTGGCACCACTTGAAGGAAAGACAGGACCAGAATGAAGTTGAGCGGCTCTCTTTGCACCAGCCATATCACTACCCTTTAGCCATTTGGCGTGTTGGCTGTCTCAATGAGAAGCTGCCTCTGCTTCATGTTCACCCCTGACTTATCCTTTCCCAGTGTTCTGTCTCTGCATCTTTCCCCCACCCTGGCTTCTGTGTCCATAGCTTTGGAGTGCCCATGACCCTTTCAGCCCAGAGCTAGCTCAGAGAGTCACTCTCCACAGACTGTCGCCCTGTCATTGGCCAGTGGGTGCCTGTGGGCCAGAGATCCTGAGGCAGGTGGTTCTACCTTGTACTCATCTGTGGCCTATCTGTGGCCTGAGGGGCTAGCTTACAGAACCTTTCAGCAGGAACTGAGCAGGAAGCAGCTGTTAAGGTTGCCATGTCCAAGATATATGTTATTTTGTAACTGGTTAAAACACACTTGGCTCCCAGATTTCCCATCATCCAGTAGTTTGAAATATAACGCTTCATCTGTTGATTTGACAAAAGTTAATTGCTGATGAGGCAAGATACAGGGAACTTAGGGGGAAAAAAAGACACAGAGGCTATAATCAGAGGTCTAGATAGAAAGTAAGCCATGCTTCATGCCCAACAGCCCCTTGGGTTGACATGTATATGACAACACAAACACTAATTGATGTTTATAATCCTCATGCCTCAGCAAATTCCATTTGATATATTCTATTTGTGAAGGTATGGGAAAAATACATACTGTATCTTAGAAAGATTTCACTTGGTTGTAATAAAAACATGGGTTTTAAATAACTTAATTTGTCTGTAGAGTTAAGGAATGGAAAGTCTTGTTGTTCACTGAGGTAGATTTTGTGCCACAGTTCTGATAATAGTGTGGGGAATTGAGGGAAATACATGACCAAGCCAGGTCGACCATAATATTTTCATAGGGATTTATCTTTAAACTGGAGCTGGGTTAAGAATGTCTCTTGGCCTTCAGCTTGATGAGCAGCCATGTCTCACACTGCAAGGAGAAAGACCAGTTGCTGTGATTATGTTGTACAGAGAGACAAAATATAGTAGGAGTAACACTAGAAAGTGACTTCCTATACACCTATTCTTTTCTCTGGTTCAAGGTGTCCCAGGCTTCTGCTGCCAAATTATTCCTCAGTCATTCAGTGAATTACTGAATGACCTCAGTATGTAATCATGTTAGAGGTGATATAGATGGAGACAGTGCCCTGAATAGTGAGAGATAAAGGAAATAGAAAATATATTCATTCATTATTAATATACAATGTATAAACTATAAAATAATACCAAAAGGTCTAGGTGCTACAGGACAAAAGTGCTGCTCAGAGTCCCCAACTGGAAAGATAACTTTGAGTTAGGACGGTCAAGGAAGGCTTTGTCATCATTGGCACTTGAACTGGGTTTTGAGAGGTGGGTTGGCTTCAGACCAAAGGTACCAGGGGTATTCTGGGCAAGGGGAACAGTACAGAAAGACCTAGAGGCAGAAATGTATGAGGCATGTGCAAAGGGCAGCTCATAATTGACTTTGTCTGAACATATGCTTTTCATCTGTAGTATTACAATTGTTTTGTTTTTTATGTCAATATGATTTTTACTTCTTTAGGCGCCAAAACAGGGAAAGCCTATTAATGTTGTCTTCCCATTCCAGAATTCCATCCTAGCTAGATTCCCATAGAACATCTTCTATCAATTTATCTTGTGTAATTGACTTGCCTGAGACATTCCCTACTTTCATCACAGTTTTCCTTCACAGTAAATAGACCTCACCATCTGGAACTCTTCCCTATTTTTTTAGCCTGAATTTTCCTCCACAAAGGGCCTGTTTTCATTGCTAAGTGTCACACAAAGCCCTACAACATTGTGCTTCATTCTCTTTGCTTTGAGTTTTATTTTGTAAAAAGCCAACAAAATAGGTCTGAAAATCCGCTGTATTCTTCTTGTCTGTTACAACCCAACCCTAAACACATCAGACTAATTCTGGCACCTTCAGCTTTCAGCAGGAGCTGTTTACCTCAGAGTCAGGCTATACCTCTACAAGACTAATTCTGGGTTCAGGGAGGGCAGAGCAGTTCAGAGACAATTGTGACAGTCCAGATTCATAAGGGGCTTATTAAGGATAGAATATAAATAACCATCACATAGCCTTACAGAAAATTCCTGCTTATTTTTACTCCTTAGGCAGAGTTGCTATGTTTAGCCTTTAGTTACTGTGCTAAACCTGCTAAAATGATCCTAGTATTTATTTTCATTTGGATTGGTAACATCCACTCTCTCAAATTTTAGGTGAATTCTAGAAACTGCATCCCAGCATTTCAGATGTAGTTGATGCACTGTCACAAAGCACCATGCTCTGTTGAATTCACTGTCCTGGTCTTTATTTTAGAGCATTTGCATTTCTCTAAATCCAGGGCCTTTGTAGATACTAAGGAAAGCTAGCTATTCCTGTCCTTCTCACATGTTTCTGGAAGCTGAGCACTAGTATAAACTTCCCTAATATGACATCTTTTAAATGTACAGGCAGTTGCTATACTCAAGATCCTCTGTGTCAACTTGAGCAAATTACCAATTAGGATTCTTACCTACAAGTAACAGGAAGCTCAACCCAACTAACTTACGCTAACATGGGAATTTTTGGTTTATTATATTTACTTGAAAATCACAGGATTCACAGACTTCAGGCATGTCTTGATCCAGGGGCTCAAATGGTGCCATCAGGTCCCAACTTCTGGCATCTCTGAGCTCAGTTTCCTCTCTGTTGACTCTTCTCTTAGGTAAGCTCTTTCTTTTTGATTGCAAGATGTTCACCACCAGGTGGACTTACTTCTATAAACTTCAAGTCCAGGAGAAAAGAAAGAGCCTCTCTTCTGCAAAAGTTTGAATGGTCATTTGGGCTTAACTCTTCTTGGTCCAGATTGAATCATCTCCCCATCTCTTAACCAATCTCTGGCCAGGAGTATATAATACTCTGTTGGGCTAGGCCTGAATAACCTGTTCCTCCTTGGCTGAGGAGGGAAGATCAACATGCAGAGTTCTTGAATTGTAAGAATTTAGTAGAGGGGGCATTCCCAGAAGGAGAGACAGCCTCAAACCAGAGACATCACTACAGTGGGTCTTTCTTACATGGACTTAGTGGAGGGTTTGGTAGCTTTATATTCCAAGAGGGAAATCTATACAGATTTTTATTGTTGTTTCCATGAGTTCCTCACATGTTCTCTAAAAATGTCCCCTTTTTGAGTCTAAATGGTTATTGCAGAATTTATTTTATTCCTAGCTGACGGGCTCCTTTGAGAATAACATATTGTATAGTTTTTAAAAACAAAGAAAATTTCATCTTCTTACTTATCTCTGGACACAGTTGATGCATTTAAAAAATAAATTTCTGGGAAAAGGCTTTCATTATCAGTGCCCATTACAGATCATTAGAGGACACAAATGCCAGTTTGCTGGTATTTGGCCTCCATTAGTTTTAATGACAGTGGTATAAGGATGCATCTTAGAATGGGATTTAGCAGAGAAAAAAGTATCTTAACGGCCTGGCCCCTTCTCTTCTGTGATAGCCAGGAACGTGCAAGAACAGAGTATCTTCTGGCTTGGCAGCTCTGGGAGCTCCTCAGTCATAGGCCTCTGGGTGGTGGCATCTTCTGGTGGTCTGCCAGAAACGTCAGGGCAGCCAACTCATGTGCTATGTGCAAGTCTCCAACTTGTGGTAACGTTGTCCAAACCCTATAAATGTGGATAAGAACTGATTCTTCTGCCAGAATCACATGGAACTGCTGGAAAATTCCATCTTGGTGTGATGTGCCCATGCCTGGTTCATATTTTTAAGAACAAATTTTACTTTCAAACATTGAAAATATAATCATGGGACATCAAGTCTCCATAAGATAGAGGAGGATGGTGGAGAGGATAGCTAGTAATTCATTAAGGGCGGCTGTGCCAGGCACTGTGCTTGTATTTACTTATTTAATCATTGTAATGCATGAGGTACTGTTATAAACCACATTTTACATATGATGAAACAGGTACAGAGAGGGTGCCTGGGTGGCTCAGTTGGCTAAGCTTCTGCCTTCGGCTCAGGTTCTGGTATTGGGGTCCTGAGATTGAGCCCCTTGCTGAGCAGGGAGCTTGCTTCTCCCTCTCCCTCTGCCTGCTGCTCTCCCTGCTTATACTTTCTCTGTATCAAATAAATAAATAGAACCTTTATTTAAAAAAAAAAAACAAGTATAGAGAGGTTACCTAACTTACCTGAGGGTAGAGACAGGGTGTGAAGCCAGTATTCCTCCACACCCAGTCACCGTGCCCTGTTGCTGTGCTGGTAGTGGGTGGGTAAGGCCAGCTCCTCCTGTTGGGTACATAAGGAAAGACACTGAAGCAGCCACTGCTTGTTCTCTTGTTCTAACCCTCCATGCCCTAGTATCACTCAAGTTCAGATTCTGGGTGAGTTTGGGGAGCTAGGAAGAATGTGAGAGAACAGGAACAATGAAAGAGTACCTGAGAAAAGAGGTGAGGCAGGCCAGAGTTTTTGAGAGGAAGAAAGGAGGAGAGGAGAGCAGGTAGTAGTTGGGATAGACTAGAACAAAGAACAGAGAACATAAAGGATGATGATGGGGGGTCACAGGAAGGGAAAGAGTGGGATGGATGTCTTGTGACCACCTACTGCTGCCAGGCACTAGTCCAGGGCTTTTGTGGGCATTGTCTCTCTTCCCTGCAGCCCAGTGAGGTTAACAGCCATTATCAGTCTCCCCACTTTGCAGAGGGGGAAACTGGGTTTCAGAGGGACAGCATGACTTCGTCAAGATCAGAGAGCTGGGAGGCAGCAGGACCAGGTGTCGAACTGAAGCCAGTCCTCCACCATGTTGAGGATGAGTCTCTTATTCGTAGCCATGGTTTGTAGCCCAGACGTGAGCCTCCCATGAGAGCCTGAGATAGGGCAGATCCTCAGAGATGATGATACTGATACAGCCCTTCCTTTGCTGGGAGGCTCCTGCTGTTTTCTGCCATCAGAAGGAGCCAGAGGGGAAGGGAACAGCTTGACAGCCCTCCTCCTTTCTTCCAAAGTTTCAGACTTTATAGAGCCAGCTCTTGAGACTTGAAGTGTGCTGGCGGCCGTGCTCCTCTTCTTCAGCATTTCTTAGCCTCCTCATTTCAGGTGAGCATACTTGTGAGATAATGGCTCCTTTCTGCCATTAAAAACAAAACTAAAATCTTCCCCGAAGAAGCTGACCATCTGGTGGGCACTGTCGTTGCCTCCAAATGGCAGAGGTGGCAGCAGGATGTTTGCAAGTCTAGCGCTTATCTCTGGCACAGGCACCGTCCCAGTGTCTAGTGAGTACAGTCCCAATTCACTCTCAGTTTTGCAGTTGGGGAAATGAACTTCCTCTTCGCTTTTTCCCTTTCCTTCCTTTCATCGCTTGGAATCTAGGTAGAGTAAACTCCCTCCAGGCAGAACTGATTTCAATATACTGATGAAAGGATGGATTTTCAGCCCAGGCGCTGTACCCAGCTCACCGTCTGTGCAGGTACCTGCCACGTGCACACCTGTCTCCTGTTGCCAGCTAAAACTGGGGCAGTGTCTTTTAGACTTGCAGCCCTTTCCTAAGTGCAGGCATTTGTTTTTTATTTCAAGTCTTTGTGTGCTGACAAGTTCAGTATGAGTGTGTGTGTGTGTGTGTGTGTGTGTGTGTTTAGGGCACATTTGGGTGACAATGCAAGCAAATTGTATTACATGTCCCAGGTGTCTGATGATGTTCTCCAAGCATTACTGATAACCGAACAAATATGTGAGATTTATTATTCTTTTTCAAAATACATACACAGCAGAGTAAATCTAGAATAAGACAGAGTAGCAGCTTAACCAGTGGCTGAGAGAAGGGGAGAGTCATTCAGCATTGGCCTGCCCTGAGCTACCTCACAGCCATAACAAAGAAGGAAAAATATGACGGAATGTACTGTTAGGTGGTCTGTTCAAGGAAAGCATGCCAGTTCATCAAGAGTTGCAAATTTTAATAGTAATTTGCCATATAAGTCTGTGTATTCATAATTTTTGAATAGCACGATAGACTACATCTTCTGTAGCAGTTTTATGCAAAAAATAAATCAGGCTTTCTCTATATAGTCATTTCTCCCATTGCTTCTGATTAAAGGTAGAGTATAATGCTAGGCTGAAGTATTGAAAAGTTCTTTTCATGATGATGCAAGGTGGAGAACAACCTAGTCAAAGCATTCTAGTGGTAGAAGGTAGCTTGCCTCTTACACAAAGTCTTTCTCCACTTGGCCCAGCCATGCTTTGACAGGAGCTATATGACAGGTGATTCTGAATTGAGGCTTTTAAGAATATAAACACCTGAAATGCAGATAACCACACTGTTGATTGTAGGAAGATACCAGAGGTAGAGATTATATTCCATCAAGGGAATTAAGTAGACTGACTGGAATCATTGCCTCCATCGGTGTTTGTTTTAATTCAAGCAACAGTTAAGAGGTGACTACAGTGTGTTAACACAGCTCTGGGAACTTAGTTTATAGATCCTGTGAAGACCCTGCTCTCCGTCCCTTCTGGGTAGCATGACAGTGCTGCAAGGGAAGTGGGCTCGGGACAGTGGGATCCAGAGGGAGGACACTTAGCCTTGCCCTTTGGGCTTCATCTTGGAAAGTGAGTAGAAGTTACCCATGTGAAGATGAGGAACATTGTAGTCATATGGAACTGCACAAGTACAAGGACACAAAGAGAGTGTATGTCCCAAAACTGTGAGGGGGCTTACAGGGAATGTGGGGCATGGAGACGTAAGAGTCAAGAGACAGAAGGATCAACCTGATGCCCAAATTCACAACCAGTGTATTTTTTGGTGCTGCCAAGATGTTTCGGGGGGAAAAAAAAAAAAGGTGCTGGATTGTTCTACCAATAATAAACATTTTCCTGAGCCTTTAAAAAGTTCAGGTACTTTGCTTAGCAAGTTACAATAGGCATTATTTTACTTAATCCTCACACTCACCCTCTGAGATATGTATAACTTTCCTCATTTTACAGAGAGGAAACTGAGCCACGGGAGGGTTGGGTAACTTGCCCAAAACCTAGCCAGTCCAGCTCTAAAGAGTTGTGACCACCTCACTGTTTGGGAGTTTTTTCTTGTTGTTGTTGTTTTGTCCAAAGCCTGTGAAAGTTCTAAATTGAGCGCCAACAGAATTGAAATTCAGCATCATGCCATGTGGAAGGGAGGGGTGATCCTGACCTAGATTCCACTGAGGCTTCTCTAACATTGGAGAATTTTCTTTTGGGGTAGGCTGCCTAGATGCCCAGGCTGGTCCCCTAACATGAGGTTCTTGCAAAGTCTGGTGGTTCCTCTTCCCAGGATTCAGCTGCTGCTTATAGGCAGCACCAAAACATCAGCTTTAGAGAGAAAACTGTTACCTTCCTGTGTGTGGCAGCAGGAAGGCTAACAACCATCTCTTCCGGATAGGCTCTCCTTGTTATTTAGACATCAGTACTTTTTAAAAGAAGGCAGGCAGTAGGCAGGACAAAATGTTAATATTTATTTAGTGCACCCCCACCATCCCCATGGTCTTAGTCCAGCTCAGATAATTCAGTCCCATTCAAAAGCAAAAGGCAAGAAACTGCCTTTACCAAGCTTTATGTTGCTTGGTAGTAATCTGGTTGAATAAGGCGTTGTGCTTCTTTACAGGGAATGTTATCTATATACATAAAGAAATGAAGGGCCAAGTCTTCATGTACTGATGGAGCAATCTCCAGGATATATTGTTAAGGAAGATAAGCAGTGATGAGAACAATATGAACAACTTACAACTGTTTGTTTGTTTGTTTTTTTAAAGATTTTATTATTTATTTATTTGTCAGATAGAGAGCACAGGAGCAAGCATAGGCAGACAGAGTGGCAGGCAGAGGCAGAGGGAGAAGCAGGCTCACTGCCGAGCAAGGAGCCCGATGCGGGACTCGATCCCAGGACGCTGGGATCATGACCTGAGCCGAAGGCAGCCGCTTAACTAACTGAGCCCCCAGGCATCCCACAACTGTTTGTTTTTAAAGATGGGGAAGTCAATCCATCCACCATTCTCCCCCGACCCTCTCTCTTTCTCTTCCTCTCAAGCTGATGAAGTTTTGGTACTGCTCATTCCCTCCTTCCCTCACCCTCTCTCTCATAAACGCATACACCTAAGCTTTTCTGTAATATCTCTGAAAGGAAGTAAAAGAAATCTATAACAATGGTTACTTTGGGAGGGAGGGGGTTCTCTGGAATGGGAGACTTTATTTTTCCCTTTCAACTTTTTATACTGATACCCTTTTATAATTTTTGGAAATTTTATCAATTGATATAATAGCCATTCAAAACAATAGATCAATATACAAATTAAAGAGAAAACCTCCCCATTCCCAAAACAAGCTGAAAGGTATTCATATAGTTTATTTATAGATACAGATATGTACCTTTATCTCATGGTTGTGAATTATCCATCATAAGAGCATTTTAAATCGGTACAGATTTAAACAGACAACCAGACAACCCTGTAGCAATATAAGGTTACCTAGGATCATAAATAATTGGAGACCTCATCCAAATACTTATTGATACATTACATCTGAATTTCTAAGCAAGTAAGCAGTAAAGTCCTATATTGAACTCCTAAACCTCATACCTGCCAGAGACTAATAAGTGTACAGGGGCAGGTTCTTTGATATGTGTCCAAGTTCCTTATCAGAGATAAGGAAGCTTAAATGTAAACCTGTGATTTAACTACATTTCACATTTGATACAGACTTAGAGGAAGCAATGCAGAGAACTTAACGTGCTCAGAATACGTTGCTCCAACTCTTCACAAGATTTTCCTTTCCCAAGTGAAAGGAGCCCAAAACTTCTGTCTCCTGTTTAAGGCTATTTAGGTGACATAAGAGCTAAGTCTTACTTTTTGGTGCTTCCCAGGTAACTACGTGGTAGTATTATTTTAACCAGTTTTAAAAAAAATCAGGCATCTAGGCTTTTGTTCGCAGCTGGCAGAATTTATGAATAGTAAATGATCAAAGGGATTGATAAACATCATGAAAGGCAAACTCATGAAAAACATAAACAGAAAGAAAAACACAGATGCTTAAGGGTGTGTGAGGAAACAGGACTGTGATGCTCTGATGACAGTGAAGGAAAACGTGTTTGAAATCATCTTGTCATAAATGAAGTATGTCTGTCATACCTCAACTTAACATGATATTTTTCTTTTTGCAAATACATATTATTGGGAATATTCTAGAGAAACAATTTTGTACCAAATTTTTAGTGTTTACTGGAAAAAAATTATAAACTTACTCTTGTGAAGGATAATGGGTACCAAAGTGAGAAGATTCCTAATATACATCTGATCCAGAAGTTTTGCGCTGTTTAATGTACTTGGTGTAGAGAGGAGGGAGTTTTTTGTATTTTTGCTTGCGTTTCTTTCTGATTCTTTTTTTTTTTTTTTTAGGTTTGAGAATTGGCATAAGGAATTCTTTGTTTTTTTTTTATTTAAATTCAATTAGCCAACACATTGTATGTGATTAGTTTCAGATGTATTGTTTAACAGTTCATCAGTTGCATACAACACCTAGTGCTCATCACATCACGTGCCCTCCTTAATGCCCATCACCCAGTTACCCCATCCTCCCACCCGCCTCCCCTTCATCATCCTCAGTTTGTTTCCCATAGTTCAGTCTTTTATGGTTTTTTAACCAACCTTACCTTTTTTGTTTTGATTATTTAAGTTCTTCATCTGAAACACAGCATGTGAAATGAGATGGAATCATCTTCATGAGATGTATATCTTCTCCTATAAGCCAAAGATTGGTCACACATTTGTTTCTTTTTTTTTTTTTTCAAGCATTTGTTTCTTAAGGAAGATGAAAAGTCACATTGCCTGTGTAGTAAGGAATCCGCTGCTCAGTAGGCTTTGGACAAGAGACTCACCAAGTCTAGTCTCATATTTAGGAACAGAAGTTCACTTTTAACATGGTAGGAATTAATCCCAGGGGACTTTACTTTAATAGCAAATTTCATGTAGGAAATTATCTATAGACCTGATCGGCATACCCTTTTGTCAAGGTAGTGACTTCCAAATACTGTAAGATGAATGCCTCCAGGATTTTTTTTTCTGTCCTTCCTCCAGTTCACCTTACAAGGAGGATCAGCTCCACACTCATTTATGTTAAAGTAGAAGGCTTTTTTACAACTGAATATGAAGAGCCAGTCTAAAAATGAGAAATTAATTTGGCTTAGCCCTAGGGTAGCTTGGAGAATGCTTCTGAAGGTTAATATAAAAAAGCACTTGGAAAGACAGTTCATTTTGGAGCCTAAGGAGAAAATTCCTTTAGATAGAGGTTTAGGGGCGCCTGGGTGGCTCAGTGGGTTAAAGCCTCTGCCTTCGGCTCAGGTCATGATCCCAGGGTCCTGAGATTGAGCCCCACATCGGGCTCTCCGCTCAGCGGGAAGCCCGCTTCCTCCTCTCTCTCTGCCTGCCTCTCTGCCTACTTGTGATCTCTGTCTGTCAAATGAATAAATTAAAAAAAATCTTAAAAAAAATAGAGTTTTGGGACGCCTGGGTGGCTCAGTTGGTTAAGCAGCTGCCTTCGGCTCAGGTCATGATCCCAGCATCCTGGGATCAAGTCCCACATCGGGCTCCTTGCTGAGCGGGGAGCCTGCTTCTCCCTCTGCCTCTGCCTGCCAATCTGTCTGCCTGTGCTCTCTCTCTCTAACTAATAAATAAATAAAATCTTAAAAAAAAAATTAAAAAAAAAATAGAGATTTAACGTAAACCTAAGTGGCAAGCCTTTAAGCAAAACTGTAGATATGGCATGGAACCTTAAATTTCATTACTGTAATGTAAATTTCTGCTATAAAAAAGACTCAGGTATCTCATTATCATCCTTATGCAATTTTCAGCTCATAATTTCAGAATACACAAATGCCTTTAGGGTCCAGTATGCAAAAGAAATTATATTTTGCCAGGAACCATGAAAAGTAGTTAAATAGTTTCATGGAAAGCAAAAATGTGCATTACATTGAATCAGGCCACAGTCTCAGTATGCTTTGGCATTTGATTGACATCACTTTGGACAAAAATTTGACCTCTCTATTCTTTCTAGGGAGCGTATTTCTCAGTGTGCCTGTTACAGCCATTGCCCAGGTAAAAATTAAGTAGGCCCTCCTCTACCCACTATCCTGTTTGGGCAGTAAATTCTATGATCACTCTAATTATAGTTAGTATGACATTAATCATAATGCCTCATCATATTCATGTCCAAGTGTCTTTTTTATTAAACTGATCATCTGATGATGATCTGATGATCAACTGATGGACATGGGACCATCTTGTGTGTGTCCATGCAGGCCTCATTGAATGCCAAGACTGCTCTGTCACGGTTGATTACCAGACCACAGAGAACCTGAGAGTGACAGCGTGTGTGTGTGTGTATAGCAGACCCATTAACCTTGACCCATAGCTGCTTTGGAAACAAGGTGCCTTCAGCAGGCCAGAAATTTGAAAACATTCCTAGGGGATTTGGAATCTGGCTGGCACTACTGTCAAGAATGATAATGTTACAAGATATGTTTATACTGTCTCCCTATTTTCAGAGCCATTTCATATAGATACTTCATTTGATTTTTGTATGAACCCCTATCCTAGCACTTCGTGCACCATATCATAGTTGCCCATTTGGTTCCCTGATGCTGCACTAAGCTGAAACATACCTCAGACCCATGTCCGTTTCTGGTTCATTTGTTTCCCCAGCATTTGGCAATGCTATCTGTAGGTATTTGATAAATATGAAGTGAGTAGGATGAAGCAACTAGGGTTTCTATTTTGTGAATGAAAGAAACAGAAGTTGAGAGAACTTGAGGAGCCTGTTGGAGAATGTGTAATGGTCTTAGGTTGGGAGGCTTTTGTGGAAACCTGGACCTTCTGATTCCAAACAGTGTTCTTTCTGTTGAGCAAGCACGCAGAAAAAGCAGCATCATGTTTATAGTATGGAGTGAATCACCTGGGGGAGAAATGTAGAAAAATGGGAGATTACTATTCCCTCTGCCTGGTGTTTCTTCTCCCTGCAGGCACTTGCTCACATCTGCTGTGTCTTTGAAGATCCACTGCGAGCTCCTCTAGGGAGCCTTCCCCAACTCCATTACCATCGACTGCTTTAGGTAGTACTTTGCAGTGCTATCTCTATAGTCAGTGCCTGGAAACCTGGCCAGCTTCCTTTCCTCTGCTTTTTACTTAGCATGGATTTGTCAGTGATCAAGATGTATCAGTTCTGCCTGTCTCACATCAGCCCACTTGTCTCTGTCCCTGCTGCCTCCACCCTAACCCAAGCCTTACCCATCTAGTCTTCCTGACCCTTGGCCAGTACCGCCAGCTTCTTCTCTGTACGGCAACCCTTGGGACTGTTCTAACAGGAGAACTCGAACACACCACTTTCCCCCCTCACCAATGGATACTATGAGCTCCAGAATCCTTTAATTGACTGAGAGGCCCTGGGTGGTCCACCTCTGCCTGACATTGCAGCCTCTGTTGAAACTCTCTGCATGGACCCTACCAAACTGGTTTTACATCCTCCACCTTGCCCTGTGGCTTCTCACTTCCAGGGAATGCTATGTTACTAAATATCCCTTCCTGCAGAGAACCCTTCCTGATTCTCCCTCCTTGCCCCTGCCCTAAACCAGATAAGATGGGGTAACCCCTGCATATTAGGGAAACACTAAGCTCCCAGTAGAGTGTGATATCATCAGCTGTTTATCTGTTACATTCTCTGAGGGTCAGCGATGTCTTCTCAGTTGTTCTCAGTGTCCAGCACAGCGCTGAGAACATAGGAAAAATAGGTTTCTGCATGAATGAATAAACACATAAAATATGTTGAGAAGGCTTTCTGGACAATCCCTTTTGCAGAAAGTGGAATTTTGGCATCCTCCACATAGGAATGCCACTATCTTTGAGATTTTTAGTGGTTTGGTTTTGGTTTAATTACCATTTTTAGTTTTTTAATTCTATAAGCACATCAAATGTTTAGCAACTCCTTGTACTGAAGAATTGTTTAAAAATTTCCAATGTCTTCCATTTGCCCATAGGTAGAATAATATCTAAACTCTCTATCCTGCCTATCTGACCTGGCCCTTGCCTACCTTACCTGACCTTTCCGACCTCACTTCACCTGGCTGTCTCCCTGGCTTTGCCGTGGTCCTGTGCTTATTCTATTCCTTGTGTAAACCAAGTTCCTTCTCGCCAGTAGGCCTTAGCAACACCTGTTCCTACTGCCTTAGAAAGTTCTTCCTTGATCCTCACATGCCCTAGCCTGCCCTGAACCTTCTGGTCCACACCCATCACTGTCTGCCACATCACCCTTTTACTCTGTTCATAACACTTTACCTCTGATGTGTTCTAACCAGACACACTCACTCAGCTGTTTTATTGCCCCTCTTTCCTCAAGACACTAAGTCCTGTGGCAGTGAGAACCATGCTATCTTACCATCAAGATTCTCAGCACCTAGAGAAGATCTAGCTCAGAGTTGGTGCTTCATAATTATTTGTTAAATCATCCAGTTTTTAAAAAATAAAACTTAGTTTTCGATGCACAAAGAATTCCTTTATCCAAAACCTGTCATCAACACAGAAGATGAACAAGATAATTTCTCATGTAGCTTAAGTAATTGGCCTAAGAAATAATTCACATAGCAAGTGAGTTTTATATACTCATCACCCAGTGTGTCAGGCCAGAATGTCCTGAAGTTTGCTAGTACAGACATTTTTTCTCTGTCTGGGTGGTGGCCTGGCCAGGCTAGTTCTTAGGTAGATAATCGTTCTGTCTTTAGTCACTCCATTCTCAAATTGAGATCCTATTTAAGTAGTTCTTTCCATAATCATGTCAAGAAAAGTATTTTTTTAGGGTAAGATCCTTTCTTGATCATGGTCTGCCTGATCCTTTATAACACAGGTCCCTTGGAAAGTTGATGGTACCAGTCAATAAGAGTCCAGACACACTCTGTGGTCCTCCACTTTTGTTGACTCCATGTGAACCCAGCTGCTTGGCTACTTTGGTTTTGATGTTATTCTCTTTATGCCTCAGGTAATTCAAAACTGGTAAATGAGCCAGTTTCTTTTCCTAGATAAGACCTATAGGGGAATTTGGCCTGTTACTGGTGACAATATAACCTCGCAAAACATGTGTAAACACAGTGCTGGCCAAGTACTCCATGAGGTGAGAGGCAGGAGTGGGTTGGTATAGGCCCACAATAAAATATCCTGGAGGGTTTTCTGTGATTTTCCAAAACCCCACATTCATAGATGGGTTCTTCTCATCTGTTGGGCCTGTCGTGGGGATTGAGGAAATAATGAGAGCAAAGCAGTTTGTGACCTGCCTTATAATATACCTTGGGTAAATGTTACCTAGTACTATTGTTCACTCATCTCAGCTAATATTCTGGAAGGATACAAGGCGCTGGGCTTTGTCTCTAACCCACTGTGAGTTTGCCCTATCCTGAGTAGTTGCGAAACTCACCGATACTCTGTCATCTGCTAGGGAGCAACTTGCAGAATGAGTTGGCTCCAGGCAACTCATTTTTCGAGCTCTTTCCTGCCCACACGTACTGTGAGTTACCCAGAAAGCAGCAGCTGCAGCCACCAGTGGAAATTCCCCAAAGCCACTCACTGCCTCTGCTTTGGGGAAAGGCATGGCAGGGGAATAGCCTCCTTCACCGGCTCTAGGTATCTGGCCGAGGTCTGCAAATCCTGAGGCTGTATAGCAGTCACCCGGCTCCTCACAGATAGCAGAACAAGCCTCTCTCTCTGCCGTCCTTGTAAGCAGGCAGAGATTTCTCATGGGGAGATAGCAAAAGAGATTTGGGGAAGGGCTACATTTTCCTGGTCTCAGCAGAATTTTGGATAACCTGAGGTTCTTGCAGATTGTTTGTTCTGTCTCTCTTCCTCTCTCCATGATAGTCATAACATTTGAAGTTCCCTTCACCTCTGATCATAAACTCTGCTTCTTGAATAAAGGAGCAAGGTATTCAGATTGTAGAAATTTCTCAGAAGGAAATGGGTTAACGGAAAACAGCACAAGTGTCCATGTGCTGACGGTCTGAATATTACTTTATCTATTTCCACAAGTAAACTTTAGACCAGACCAGTCTATCACACACAGAGATGGCATTGATCTTCCAGGAGGTGTTGCCAGTTCCAAAATGCCAGCTGTCCCTTCCTGCCCTTTAGGGGGTGGAGAGTGCCTCTTTTTAACTAGCTGAAACACTCATTATAAATATTTGGGCCTCCGACCCAAATTAATTCTTGCTTATCCTTTATCTTCCTTTAAAAAATGAGTAAGAATCATTCCCCCTTGATTCTGTGAGGATGAAGAAAGGACATTTTACCTGCTACAGTGTCTCCAGCATTGCAACTGGAAATGTAATGGGGGTATCTGGGTCCATGTTTGGGCTCAGCCTGTGTGGCTCTACTCTATATAAGCTCATTCATTCCCTTGCTGTAATTCAGCATTCAGACTCAGCTTGCTGGTTGATGGCCTGTAGGGAGCCAGTAATCCTCATTTCAGGAGAAGAGTTAGTGAGAGCAAACCTACCCTCTCTTGTCCCACCAACCCCCTTGTTGTGAAACACTGCAGTGGTTCAAAGCAGTCTTTTCTGAGAGCTCTCATTTATTTTGGAGGAATGATTTGAACCCAGGTTGGTTTGGTCCCATTTTTGTCTTAGTACTCTTGATTAGGCTCATTTGATGGAAGGGAAAAAAACCCATATATTTAAGAGACCAAATAAGGGGACAGGTGGGGAGGAAAAAGGAACATGGGTGAGACCAAATTACCCCACTGTGGGTGAGATTATACATCAGCATGGCCTTTTTTAGCACTGTAGAAATATTGATCATAAGCCTTAAGATGGGCTTATCTTTTGAGCAATTGCACTTCTAGTATTTACCATAAGGACATATAATGAGAGATTTATGCCAAAGTGCATGGACTTTTATGCCAGTATTATTTATAATTGCAAAAACAAACTTAAATGTTAAAGAATAGCGATTACTTGATAATTAACACACAGCCGTGGACTACAGTGCAACTATTAAAAATTGTGTTGCCAATACATTTCATCAGCAAGGGAATATTTTCATAATAAATGCCCTTATTGAAAAAATCATAATAAAAAAGTCTTTAAATTACAATGCCAGTTTAATACAAAAAACAAAATACATATGGATGCATATCTACACATAGCAAGGTTCTAAAACAGTCGCCAACATTTTAACAATGGGACTGTAGGATAGTAGTATTGGGGGTTATTTTTATTTCATTTTGTTTTTCTGCCTGTTGTTTCTTCATTGTCTATGTTGAGCACAGTTGCTTCTATAGGCAGAAACAGAAACAATGGATTTTCTTTCTGTATTTTAAAATATAAATATGCACTGAAAAGATATATCGTGGAGCACCGCCCCCTTTTTTTCTTTAAACCAAAAATGGGCAGAGGAGGAGGAGGAGTGGAGGAAGTATGCTAGCTTTAAATATTAGAATTAACCAGAGCCTTGGAGTCCTTCCTGGTTAATTTTGCTTTGGATAGGCAGATATGATTGTGTAAACACTAAGGTTTTGTATTCCTCACTCTAAATCTGTGAGTTTATCAAATTCATTAAGTATCAGTACTTGCTTTTATTTCGGGAGCCCTTTCTACATGCCAGATGTGGTGTCCTGCCCTTATGAAGGTTCACTTATGTAGTCCTCACAAAGGCCCTTTGGGGTAACATTTTCCCTGGTTTTCAAATAAGGAGAGAGAGGTGGGTGGTAAAGAGTCCCACAGTCATTCCACCTGTGTCCATAGGCCTTGCTCTTCCCACTCATCCTAGCATTCCCCACAGAAGCTTCCCAGTCTTCTCTAGGCCGGTCTTCCTCAACATGCCACCCTGTTTACAGAACCAGCCCTTACCCTGATGACAGAGGTATACGCAGAGAGAAGGGAAGTTAGATACTGAGAGGCCCATGGTTGTGAAGGAAAAGAAGGGAAGGAAGCTGCTGCAGTGGCCCACCTGCCACCCCCCAAGAAATCCAGCCATTCATTGAGTGCTGACGTTCAAGGATCCAGCCAAGCCCACCTAGACCAGCTTAGACATAGCAATTCATACTGCAGAGTATTATAGGAAAAGCCACGCCATCCCTGGCAGCAGTTGTATGAAACCTGTGCAGTGCTGCTTTTCAGAGCATGGAGTCATCCTTGGAGAAAGACTGAGCCCAAAGAGGAAGTATTATCCTACAACTCTGTCTGTCCACCCACCCTTTCCACGGGGGCTTCTCAGGAAGCATTCCAGAGGAGTGCCTGGGGATTGAGACTGTCTCCAGTGACACCCCCAGAATGAGTGTGGGCAGGTGGGTAATGCCTGTTTGCCCATCTGCCCAGGTCCATTTTCTGCAACATTAAGGCTTTCAGTGACATCAGCAGCATTTCTTTGAGAGAGCTAGTGGAAAAACAGACATCTCCTGGTAGCCTGCCCTGAAAAAAGAGGGTTTAGTTAAGGTCCATAAATGAACCAGAGCTCAGTACTGACACCTCCATTTGAACATGAAATTCTGGGCTTTGGGCACTAGTTATTTGACACCCCTGGACCTCTCTGCCCCCAGTAACATGACCGGAGCGCCTGTGAATGTGCCTCTCTATGTTTTCCACTGGGGGCTTTGCTGTGCAGACACAGGTAACAAAGCTGTGCTAAGAGGGGGAATAGGGGGAATCATCGTAGGAGGGACACCCGAGAACCTGAGGCATATTACTACTTCTTCTCTGTCTTTGTAGTTAGTTAGGTAGTGGTACCATTTTCTCTTCATTTTCACTCCTCTTGGGATCATTTCATTGGGGTTTATAGATGGTATAAGTCCTACTTTTCATTTTGTAACAGAAGAACCATTTTCTCAAGACAAGTGAAGCATACCCTAATCTTAACAGCTACCCTTTAGTGAACACTTACTGCATACCAAGCTTTAATACACTAAGTATATTTATAATCTCCTTAATTATCCCCATTTTAAGCAGGGAAAGAAAATGTGGGACACAGAAGTTAAGCTGCCCGAGGTCACACTGCTGATAAGCGGCAGAGCCAATACTGGAGAGCTGTCTGACCCTAAAAACTTGCACCTAGCTATTAATTCACTATTCTTAAGAATATTGTTTTCATTTAGAAGTCTGTTTAGCAAATATGACATGTGTTCTCATGAAATTACTGAGAAGCTTCCAAACCATTTTTCTTTATTTTCTCTTGAATGTGTATTTATGATTTCTTGGAACTGGGATTTCACCTGTTTCAACAGGTTCTAGGACATGTCATACAACCCCCTGTAGTTGGCCAGCTTGGTGTTGGGCATTTCTTGACCCTTCTGTCCACCAGGCTCGTGAAGTAAATGTTTTGGGAGGCTTCATTAGGAACCTCTTCAGTGGAAAGGACTGGAGGGAAGCAGTGGGCACAGGCATTCAGAGAAGCCCAAGTTCCAGAGACAGGCTGCCTCGGTTCAGCTGCAGCACTCCCACTTTCCACCTCAGAAAACTGCTCAGTCTCTCCATCTTTCAGCTTACACCTCTGCAACATCAAAGCAGCCCTCACAGGGTTATCTGGAGGAGTCTGTGACAAAAAATGCCCAGCCCAGGGCCTGGCATGTTGGAAGTACTCTATCAGTGGGAGCTGTTAGGTTAGAAGCCAGACTTTGTCCTGTTGCTGCATCTCATCTTGGCATAGAGTGGGGGCTCATTTTGCCCTTGACAATGATTCTCTTTTCCCAGACATACGATGATCACAGCCACCTAAATTTTAACCCCAAAATTGAAAAATGGGAACACCATAACCCCTGGAAAATTTCCCAAACTACTCCAGATTACCAATCCCTCTCTTCTCAGAACCCTTCAGTTCTTGGGATCAAATCAGAGATGGACACTCAAAGTCTGTTCATTAAGCAGATGAGGGTATACAGCTATGGGGCCAAATATAATGAAATCCATACAAATAAGTCACATTTCCCAGTAATTTCTAAAGCTGACATGGAACACTGTAGAAACCAAGAATCAGTGGTTCCCATCTCTGCTTGCTTATCAGAATCAGGGCTAAGGTTAGAGGAAATTGGGACAGTGTGATTTTTATGACCCAACCCAGCCTGACTCATCCATTGATTGACGGTGGGAGGGCTTTTCATTTTGAAAAATACATTGTATTTCTTTCCATTTTAAAATATGCTAAATTGTGATTTGCAGTGTTCTTCCTTTGGTTTTCATGAGAGGATCCTCCTTTCCATAGTTCTCTGGTAGAATGACAGAAAATTTAAGTGTATGCAAAGTGTCATTTTGTCTCTAAAACCCTGGGTGACCATAGGAAGGAAAAATTGACAGGCATGTGGTGCAGGCATTGTGGAAGGCTTGCCTTCGTGTTTCAAGTGGATGTATTTGAAAGCCTAGGCAGTCATTTCCAAAGGGAACTGAATGGGCTTGTAATACTATTATCACAAATAGCTCTGTAAGTGAATTAATATAAATATACTGACAAAAAGTGGTTACATTGGGACACCTGGGTGGCTCACTTGGTTAAACGGCTGCCTTCGCCTCAGGTCATGATCCCAGCGTCCTGGGATCGAGTCCCGCATCCGGCTCCTTGCTCGGCAGGGAGCCTGCTTCTCCCTCTGCCTGCCACTCTGTCTGCCTGTGCTCGCACTCTCTCTCTGTCTCTCTAACAAATAAATAAAAATAAAATCTTTAAAAAAAAAACCAGCAGTTACATCTCTAGAAATGTTGCACCTCAAATGGTGAAAGTCAGAGGGACCTGAAAGAAGGAGATAAGATAACCGGAGTATCTCATCTCATCATATGTTTGGTCCTGTAGCAACCGAGAGACATGGCAGCTCATACAGAGGAAGGGAAGTGTCTGGGCTGTTGGTTTGTTTGGGAATTATATAATTCCTTTCTTCCAAAAAGGAATAAACCACATACTCAAAATTTTTTAGGGCACATA
>RCUC01130879.1:0-13392 GCA_003697995.1 Taxidea taxus jeffersonii
AAAAAAAAAAACATTTTGATAATACAGTGCTGGTGAGGAAAAAGGCAGACTCACACAACAACTCCTGGCAGGAATATAAATTCGTACCTCTATGGCAAGCAATTCAGCAGTATCTAACAACATTAAAAATGCATACATCTCTGATGCCACACTTCTGCTAGGAATTTACCCAAAAGATACCCATGCACCTAAAAAGCACATACAAGGAATTAGTTGTAGCACTGGAAACAACCTAAGTATCCAATGAAAAGAGCTGGCTGAATGATAGTACATCTGTACAAGGCAGTATCTATCATCTTTCAAAAAGGAAGAGGTTTTCTATTACTGTATGGAAAGATGGCCAAGATTTACTAAGTGACAAAAGCAAATGCAGAATAATGGCTATAGTATCTTACCATCTGTGTAAAACAGTAAATAAAAACAAAAACTTAAAAGTTGTGTATGCTTATAAAAGCACTATCTCTGGAAGGGTAAACAAGATAAGGGTATCAACAGTTTACTTTGTGGAGGGCTTAGGAGGGTTTAACTAGATGGACGAAAAGAGGACAGAGAAGAAGATTTTTCTCTTCCTGTGTACCTTTTGAATTTTGTTTCATGTGTGTTACCCATCTTATTTTTTAAAATACTTATTTATTTTAAAGAGCAAGAGAGAATGAGCGGAAGGCGGGGAGAAAGAAAGGGAGAGAGTCTTCAGCAGACTCTGAGTTGAGCGCGGGGCCCCACGTGGGACTTGATCTCAGAACCCTGAGACCACTGACCTGAGCCAAAACCAAGAGTGGGATGCTTAACCAACTGCACCATCCAGGTGCTCCATGTGTTACCCATTTTAAAGAGCCTTTTTAAACATGGCTCTGCACCAATACAAATTAACGATACTTCTCCTTAATCCTAAAAGCAATCATGCCTTCCTTCACACCATAATAATTTTTGAATAAGGCTTCAGTAAATTCAACCAGATGAAATGCTTCCAGATAAAAACCAAGCACCACAGATGACAGAAACCTCCTGAGAAATGGCTACTTATTTCTTTCAAGATTTTTACCAGAACCTGAACACAGGCAACACTGAACATCTTCCAGTTCACTAACCACTATGAAGAGCTCCACCAGAAGTCATCAAAGCGCCAAGGGACACCAACCATCCCCACCCTAAGTGCGGAGCTGTCCCAATAACTTAATACTCCTCAGTCTTCACACAAGGAAAACAAGATAAGTCTCTAGCTCTTTCCAGGAAACAGGATGATATATGCCCCCCCCCCCAATTCCTGTGCTGCTTCTGTGTCATCTCTTGGGTCCCACTGTAACCATGGCAACAGAAAACAGCACAAAAGACAGCTGAAACATGCAAAGGACAGGGTTAAAAGGGGAAGTGAAAAAAAATGTATATATATATACATATATATATATATATATATACTTTAAGGCCCCAAAACATAAGGTCCTACAGTTAAGAATGGCAGCCAAAAAAGCCTTGCTAGAATACCAAAGAAAGAACACAAAGGGAAGAAAATAGAAAATAAAATATCACCCATCCCCAGTTATCCAGATAGGAAACCGGTTTGTCAAAGATAGCTGAAAAACAAACAAAAAGCTGTCCCTTCCCCCAACAATTCAGTTATTCATTTCATTGCTATTCAGTAAGCCTTCTGCCTATAAGAGTTTATCATTTCCTCACCCTGTTCTGATGTCAGAGGGAAGAAGCATCCAAGTATCTAAGAGTGGCCATACAGCAGCAAATTAAGGACCATGAACAATCTGCCAGCTGAAAACCTACGTCCTGGATCACTGAAATAATACTGTACTTTAGAGTTCCTTATTTTATACTGCTCTTAGTTATCTGCAAATGGGCAAGAAACATCACTCCCACTGCTTAAAGTTAAAAACTCCACGGGGTAAGTTATCCCCCACTAGTAGTTTCAGATTGCTTTTGTTTTCGTGTGATGTTCACAGAGCATCAATAATGTACAGCTAAAACGAAAGTGCTAAGGAAGTTTTTTTTTGTTTTTAAAGGTAGATCTTTTTAAAAAAAAAGAGGCAAATAGGTCACACAAAGTAGGAGGGCTAGAGAAGAGCAAACCCTGATGTCTTGATTTACAGTTACTGCTCTAAGCCTTACACTGTGTTCTCTATCTCTACCTTATCTATTTCTACAAAGATAGTTAAGAATTTTACTAAAAGGTAGTCCTTACTTTCTTTTTTGTGACCCTTAGTCCTCCTTAGAAAAGCCACCAAAATCCCCTGCCAGAATGATTGAATGGGTTGAGGCACCTACTCCTAAGTTTAGGGGATGCTTGTATTAAAATTACAGCATGACTGTGGGAGGAAAGAAAAGTAATCCTGGAACTAGAAGTTGCAGTGACAGTTTCAAAAGAAGGGTCAGCGTCGGGCACGTTGGCTCTGGAAGGCGTTAGTAGCCTGGGAATCTCTAGGGCAACATCAGATGCAAATACTGCCTTGTCAGTAGGTCCGTCAAATAATTTAAACGCTTCCTTTAGGATAGGAGCAACAGGCGCACTATTTGGCAGCCCACTGTCTGCGAAGAAGGCGGGCGCGTGGTCAAGGGGCTCTTTATCCCGCAGGTCCCTGCAACACAGCGATGCGCATGCGCCCCGGGGGCAGCGAACAAGCACCCCTAGCTCTTTCACACTCGCGCATGCGCAGTCACCCATCTCGCCGCAGGCGACAGCTCACTATTTGGCAAGGGGGATGGGGCTGGGAAAATGATGGGGGGGCTGAAGGCAGGGGGCGCATTTGTGTCTCCTGAATGCTTGGGATTGGGAAAGGAACGGTTGATTAGGCTCTGGCATTCCCAGGCCACGTAACCCAGGATGTGGGATATGGAACAGAGAAGAGTATGTGAGTGGCGGGGGGGGGGGAGTTGGGGGTCAGTCACCTCTTAAGGGAGGCGCCCCCCCACACTCCCACAGGACAACCCTCTCCCTTGACTCTCCTCCCCCCACTCACCTGAGAACGGCGGCGACAGCTGCTGGTCCCCGTCCCCCTGCGCTCGCTTCATACTGTCCGCAACATCCGGGACCTGCGGGACCGCCGATACACAAATACACACACACTCGGAGCGCGCACACTCACACACACACACACACACCGACACACACCGGCCGGGGCGTCATGGCGTCAGCACGTAGACGCAGCGAGCGCGTACCCGCCGGGCCCCACCCCGCGCGGCCTCCGCCCCTCTTCTCCCCTCCCTGGGTTCTCCTGCCCCTCCTCCCTCTTCCTCAAGACTCTGCCTACCTCCCTTACTGCGCGTGCGTCCCGCCGGCTCCACTGGGCCCGGGGATTTGAGGGGAAGGAGGGGCTTGACTAGAAAGAGGCGGGAACACGAAGGGGGTTGCACGCCCGGCGCGGCAGACTATGTGGAGGTGCGAGGACCAAAAAGAGGCCTACAAAGGGTGGGGGTGGGGGGTTGGGAGGCTGGGGGTGGGGGTTAGGGGAGTCGGGGTGGGCAGCGTAACAATAAGGGCATTGAACAATAGCAGTTTATATTTGCAAGAAGTGTATGGATTACGACAAATTTAAGTCGCATTCCCTCACTTTTTCTAAAAGCTTTGTGTCAGTAAACTATTTTTTGGACCTTATGATAATTCTAAAGACTTTTTAAGTCACCTAGATTTTGGCATTTGAAAATAAAACCAAGGACCATCCGCTTGGGGGAAGATGGGCATGGGGTGACTTAACTGAAAGGGATTTTATTCAGTGACAACTTGTTGTCTTGGACACCCGGGTCCCCAGCTGGCCTCACATCCCGGCTCCCAAGGGCCATCAGTGACTCCTGAGTTTAGTAAAAGAAAAAAGCCTCCAGCATCTTGGCCCTTGGAGGAAAAAAAAAAAAAAAAGTCATCCCTATGTTAAAGTGATAATGTCAGTGATGGGATATTTGTTTTTTTTTTTTTTTAAGATTTTATTTATTTATTTGACAGACAGAGATCACAAGTAGGCAGAGAGGCAGGCAGAGAGGGAGGGGAAAGCAGGCTCCCCGCTGAGCAGAGAGCCCAATGCAGGCTCGATCCCAGGACCCTGAGATCATGACCTGCACCAAAGGCAAAGGCTTTAACCCACTGAGCCACCCAGGCACCCCAATGGGATATTTGTTATTGCTATGATCATTTCCTTTAGCTTAAACTTTCAAAAATTGTTCCTACAGGATCAAGCCAAGTAACCCAAAGCAGGTTTTGTCTCTTTTCCACACTGAGATAGTATCATTACACAGATACACGCACTCAAATGTCGGAGGCATTGGACCCAAAAGAGCAGCCAGGTGAACCTGCAGGTCATGGGGTGATGAAGTGTGGGTCCTGCCTTGGGAACAGCTTCCGGAAGCTTTGCTGTCATGGGACTGTCTCCAGGAGACTGTGCTCACTTGTCTCCTGCCACATGCATCCTGGCGCCAGGTGGCCGGTGAATCTGTTCATTAGGGAAGGCTGAGAGCCCATGAGCAAAGCCACAGGGGGTTGGAAAGAAACCCCTGACGGTGCCAGGCTGCCTTCCACGTTCAAGTACATGAGCATGCCCTATAATCCCACAATTTAGAATGTCCTAGGAAATCCCTCCAAGCTCCTAGAGCTTGCTCCAACCTATTTCAGACAACATGATCAAGAAATGGAGATCCTAACTTCCGCCATGATGTGAGTGCTGGGCCTACCTTGATTAAAACAAAAAGAGCTTTTGTCACCTAGTAGGCTGATGATTGAAACTTTCCAGTGAGGTTCCGCTCATCCTCATCCTCAGTAAACATTCATTCCTTTAGCTGAAGCCAGCAAGGTTTTTAGTTCTTACGAAAATTCAGACTGCCCCATGGGTAACCAGGTAACCCAGTTCAAGTAACTGACTCCTGGTGTCACTAAGGCTGTTCAGTTCCTGTTCTCTTCACTTCAGAGTTCACAGGTTGGCAAGGAAGAAGAAAAAGGGTACCCCTTGGAGGGAGGAACTTGGGGCGGTGGGGAGGGATGCAGTAAAAGGAAACTGGAGGCAGGAACAGCATAGTTTAGCCACCTCACACTTGGGGCTAATTAATCTGGTGTAGTCAGATTCTGCCTGGCACCCGGGAAGGCACTCCTCAGGACTAGTGAGTCGGTGCTAGCAGCTTGTCCACGCCGGCCCTGAACCTCCAGAGATCTGGAAGGACATGAGTCCTACCCCATCTGTAGCCTGGTGCAATGAGGCTCGCGTTCTGCTGTGGGGACCATCCTGCCCACCCGCGATGTGATCCACCAGCCTCTGTATAAAGGGCTTTGATTTGGTGTGGATCTGATTAAATGCCTGTAGATGTCCTTGGAAACACTGTGTGGAAGAATTTTAAACAGCTTCTCCTTTTTAATATGCACTTCCTCTTCGGTTTTAATTATTTTGTTCCTACATTTTCCCTTTCAATTTACTAAAATCTAGAAATGTAATTAGAGCAGAGGCTGGGCTCAGAGAAAGCTGCCAGGATTTCTACAGCATGATTAAATATATGAGGCATCCCTTTAGTGTGGGACTGAAAAATAGGATTCTCATTATTATCTTTCCCTTATCCAGGAAAGCATCAGTGCCACGTACAGATACGGATTTATTGAAAACGAAGCACTAATTAAAAACTCACCCAGCCTCTTCGAAAGGTTTGTGGGGGGGAAGTGCAGTTATTTCACTATTTCCTCCATTTACAGTTTTGTTGTTGTAACTGCCGACAAGCAAGAAGCACCCCCCCTTCAAAATAAAATTCTTCTTTCTCTTGAGGGACTTAATGAGGGTTTTATCTATGCAACAACAATCAAGCTTATAATGGCACCAATTCATTTCACTGCTCCTGTGGTGGTAGGAAATGTGCCGAACTGCGTTTTCTTAATTCCAAAACACAAATGACAAAGTATTCATTGGCCAGTGTGAGCCAGGTCTGGGCAAGGGCTCCATCTCAAAAGACCCCAAGACATCTGGTCTTTCTGCTGCCAATGAAGATCTTCGACTCCACTGTACAGTCCAGTAAGCAAAGGCGTGATTTCCCTTGAAGCTGTAGGGGAGGTGGGGGCAGGCAGGGCTGAACAGGAGTCCAGGCTCCCATCCAGTTGTAAGCACTGTAGCAAGATACAGTCCTTCTCTCCTCTCTGTTAGTCAGGCAATGAACCCCAGCCCCAGGCCTGCCATGGTGGAGCTCTGTAGGGACATCAGAGTTGTGTAGGCTGGAAGGAATATTCTCAGTGGGGAGGCCTGGTCCTGTGCTCTGGAGGTTCTCAGTCTAAAAGAACAGAGACAGGTGACATACTCTGGGACCCATGTGTAAAACCATAGGCAAGGAAGCATGCCAACAAGATCACTTTGATGAGGTGGTGCTGAGGCCACAAAGGGGTCAATGGAAAATTGGCAGTGGAGAACTATCAATTGATTGATTAAATTTCATAGTGAGGTAGCTCCGGCTTAATGAATGAATTCCAGCCTCCTTGTCAGGAGACCTAAGTTCAACATGAATGCTTATTATAATATAAACTTGGACAAAACCTCTGTGAGCCTCAGTTTTTCCACCTGAACAATGGAGAAAATAATGTCCACCATATCATATTGTTGTGTGGGTTAACTGAGATTCTATTTGAACACAGCAGAGTCCCTGGCACAGAGCAGAACCCGCTTATTTAGGGTGTGTTACTGAATGTGGGTTTAGGGGTAAGTGTTCATAGAGCTGCTGGTCTCCAAGCCCTGCTTTCATCTGTACACCATGCTCCCTCCTTTTCTCGAATTCGTTCAAGTTCTTCGGGAAGCAGGAAATCAAGGAAACTGCACAAGCTTCTCAGCCAGAACATGGCCACTTGCTAGCTGGGGTCTGTGGACAAGACTTGGAGTCTGTTTTCTCACAGATGGGTCAGGCTCTCTGGTCATGAGAACCGCACCAGCTTCCAGATCTCTCAACCCAAACTAGAATTTACTGAAGAAATACCTCTGGCCTCCAGAACTGACAGGACCTCAAGAATCAGATTAGGAAGTCTGGCTGAAAATCAAAGGTTCATGGAGGAAGACCAGCCTTCTTCAGCAGGACACTGTGGCCAGGAGGTCCCACTGCTGGGCACTGCCATAGAGTGCCACTACCGGACACGTGGCTTCCCCTGCTACCGAGGCAAAAGATGTCTAAACTTCTCCCATCTTTGTGCCTCATGCTGCAAACCCCAAACCCAGTTGACCTGTCTCGGTCAACGTCCTGGCCCCTAACGGCCATGCTGCTACGGTACCCATAGTGAAATGTTTAGCACTCCTTCTCCCTGATGTTATCCACAGCAGAGGGCTCGCAGAGCAGATGCTGGAGACCAGTTCTCCCATCTCATCTGCGACGTGGGGGCATCCATCATAGGGTAATAAGCGGCATCAAATGACGTGATGTTTGTTCACAAGGGCTTGGCATTCGAAAGGCATTAGGATACTTTACTTCCTTCTTTAATAACACGAAAGGATTATAATGGTGTGGTTATCTGAGGATTTGACCCATGTGCTTGCAGATCAATTGAAGTTCTGAGTTTGTTTTTAACCTGGAAAAATGGCTGGCAAACATGATGTCTGAGGAGTGGAGTACCAGGCAAAGAAGCAGCAGTGGGAAAGAGCAGAGAGGAAATGGCAACTTTGAGTCTTAGCGTTCCTCTGACTTTTGCCTTGGACTGGCAACACAGTCGCCTCATGCGTCTTTAACTGGGTCTAAAAATACTTTGAAGTCATCGCTTCCAAATAAGTTTTAGAGGGCTGATAGTCGTTTTCAACAAAGAACGTATTAGCAAATGGAGATTATTTACTGTTATGAATTATTTTCAGTGGGGTTTTTTTGGTCCTATTCTGAATGGGAATGATCCACCACCTGTTGGCATTTGCCCTAAAATAGCGTATACCTAAATATAGATCATTAGGTTAACAAAAACACATTTTTCTTTCTCTGACTCAACTCAAGTAGAAATTACTTTGGATTTTATAATTTTAGATTATTCTTGCCATGGCTCTCCTTTATCAAGGTGAATTGATTTCAACTGGAAGTTTACTCTATGTTAGAATCTTTTTTGGGGGGGGGTGCGCCTGGGTGGCTCAGTGGGTTAAAGCCTCTGCCTTCAGCTCATGTCATGATCCCAATGTCCTGGGATGGAGCCCTGCATCAGGCTCTCTGCTCTGCAGGGAGCCTGCTTCCTCCATTCTCTCTCTGCCTGCCTCTCTGCCTACTTGTGATCTCTGTCTGTCAAATAAATAAATAAAATCTTTTTTAAAAAAAATCTTTTTTTTAAAGAATTTAATCTAAAATTCAATTATAGAAGGTCTGTGCCACAATGAACGTCAACTAGCACTTACTGAATGCTCCCTGGGTACAGAGCTTTACCAATGTAACTACAAGAGAAGTCGAAAGAAATAGAAATATTTCCCTTTTCCAGATAGGGTTTTCAGTTTAGAATTTAAAGAAATCCAAAACTGGAAGGAACATAAAGATTCGTCAACCCAGTGGTTTTTGAATGGCCCTTGCTTCTCGAACTCTGAGCTTCTGAAGATTTGCTTCAGGGGCTCCAAGGAAAGGGGTAGAGGGACCAGTGAGGCTGGGAAAGGTCAAGTCAAGCCAGCCTGGTTCTCTTTCCACTCAGTCAAGCCAGGAATCAGGCATCATCCTTTAACTCCTTTTTCCCCCTGACGCCTCACATCTGATCCATCAGAAGTTCCCAGAAGCTCTTGTTTCAAAGTATCCCTTGAATCCATCCACTTCTTTTGATCTTCCCAGTTCCATTTAAGTCCTAGCCACCACGCTCTTTTGCCTGAAACACAGTGACGGGATTCTAAATAGCATCCCTAGTATTTGGCTTGTCTCTCCATCCATTCTTCACTCAGCAACCTGGACAATCTAATGAAAATTTAAGTCAGATTATGCTGCACCCCTGCTCAAAACGTTCAAATGCTTCTCATGGCACCAAGAATAAAATCTAAACTTTGTACCCCCTACCTACAAGAGTGTCGGGTTCAACCACATCTCATGTCCTTTTTTCCTTGTTTTCAGCCGTGCCAGCTATGTGTCAATTCTTGGAACCGGTAAAACCCATCGAGACCGTTCCCTCCATAGATGTTTTCAGTTACTGTTCCCTCTGCATGGAACACTTCCACCCGAGCTTCTCACATGGCTCCTTCTTTCAGGTCTCAGTTTAATTTCACATCCACAGAAAGCCTTGTCTGACCACCTATGCTATCCCACACAAGGACCTTCCGATATCTTCGATCATGGTACTCTGTTTACTTCCCTCACATTACTAACAACAATTTTTAATTTTTTGAGCATTTACTGGTTTATTATCAGTCTCACTTAATCCACTGTCAGTTCCACAGCAGTCTGTTCTGCTCTCCAGAACGTCCCAGCAGTGCGGACACGTGGGCAGCCGGCACTTAGTCCACACTGAACAAAGGAGGGAACAAATGAGTGACAGAGCGCCCCAGTCTTGTCTGGAATGTGAGGGAAGTCTTGAGTAGAGGTTGGAAGCCTACCTAGAAGGTCGGTGGGCTAGGGATGTGAAGAAGGAGAATGAGGAAGGAAAACACCCCAGAGACACAGAGATCCTCAGGCCAGGGGGAGCATGGAGACTCTGCGAAACTCAAGGGAAATGAGTAGCAGAGATAGAGAGTAAGTGGGAGGTGGGGGCGCTGTGGGAGGTGGGGCAGAAGGGTTAGGCAGAACCAGCAAGCCTCTTTCCTCTAGGACCCAAACCCCAGGGCCCAGAACATGGAGGAATGAATTCCTGAAGGGACGTCAGGGCACTCTTGGCAGGAGAAGGATGACCCTTTGTCCTGGTTTTCCTTCTGCTTCTCCAGCTGCTCTTTCTCAGTCTCTTTTGGGGCTCTGCCTTTGGCCATCCTTTTAATATCCCTTTTCCTTGGATTCTATTCGGTCCCTCTCCTCACACTGCCCTCACTTGCCTTGAGATCGCTCATTCGCTTTCATGGCTCCACGACCACCCATCTGCTAAAGAATATTCCAAATCCATCTTGAGCCAGATCTTTCTTGAGCCTCCCACTTGACATACCCAACCAGCAGCCTGATAGCCTACGGTGGATGTCGTCCAGGCACCTCAGAGCAGACCTAAAACGTGCTTCTCTTCCAGGTTTCTCTGTCCCCCCCAGGCAGCTGAGTCTGGGAACTGGGAAAGACCCCCAATTCCTTCAGCCCACTTCGGACACACCTCCATGTTCTAACGATTCCGTCCCTCAATTATGGCCCGGCTCTGCCTCCTTTCTTCCGTCTTCAGGGACACTTCCCCAATTCTTCCCTGCGTGATGGCCACCTCCTCACTGGCCTCCCAGCCTCTGATCTTCCCCTTCCAGTTCATTCTCTGCTCTGCAGCCAGAGTCAGCCTCCTTAAATGCCAATCCAATGGACTTACTTCTTTGCAGGCAACCCTTCCATGGGTGCGACCCTCAGGATAAAGTCCAAACTCCTTAATAGGGGGAAAGGCTCTTTACCAGGGACCTCGCCTTTGTCTCCAGGGGGCTCTCCTACCCTCCGCACCCTGCTTAGCAATACTGATTACCATCACACACAGAGCTACTTTCAATTCCTGCGGGTAAACCAAGTTCTCTTTTTGCTCAGGCTATTACTTCTTGCCAGAACAGTCTTCCGCACACCTTTCCCTGCCCCCACCCCCACCTTCGCCTGGCCAATTCTCTGCTGCTTCTCCAGGCTTTGATTTTATCCATCTGTTCCTCCACAGTATCCAGCTGTGCAAGTAAGACCCTCCCAACCCTGAGCTGGGGCTCCCCACTGCTCCCCTCCCTGCACTTTCCCCCTAAGTCATACTCACCCAGGCCCCATCTGTGCCCCTCACTAGGTGGTAAGCTGCTTGGGGATGGGATTTCTTTTTCTTTTCCTCTGTCTCATTTCTAGCACCAAGCTGTGTTTCTAGCACATAGTAGGTATTCAGGTAAAAGCTTGTGGGAAGCATAAACAGAAGAATGAGTGATATAAACATTCCTCTAAGGACCTTGGTTCCTGAGGTTTCAGGCACAGAAGCCTCCAACAGCTTTCCTCTTCCTACCTCCACTGTTTGGCCACGGGCCGGTCAGCAGGCTGGTCTTAGGCACTCTGAGCACCCACTCAGAGGCTCTTTGACTCACACCCTCTGCTTGGGAACCCAGCCTTCCCTTAAAAGGCCACCTTATCGGAAAGTGCCTGTGATGGCATTTATGAGCTCTATTTTTATCTATGTTGGAAAAGTCTCAAAGTTAATTCCCAAGCCAAAGACATTAAACTCAGGAACGTGGATGAGCAAGGAAGCATCTATGTGACGCCTTTGAGTCACGGCTTCGTTTTCTGTGGCAAAGGCCTCCAGTCTTCCCTGTTGATGGGCCCTTGCTTTTAAGGGCTGGCTGACTGACTCTAAAGAATGTGGATCCCACGTTCGTTAAAACTAGATCCTGCAGCCCTTAATGCTCTGGGAAATGGTGTCCCCTTCTGGGGCCCTTGGAGTAGAAGGCAGAATGGATTGCCAAACGTCTCCCAGTTCATTCCAAGCAGTTTTCCACCCCCATCCCCAAATGGAAATGAATCGTGGGTGACAGCATTGCCAGCAGCAGGGCAGCTGGAGGAGAGGGCTCCCCACGAGCCTGGCCAGAGAGATAATTGGATAGAGGCTACAGAATGAGGAAAGTAACCCAGCAGGGCTGGCGAGCAAGTAGAGGGTCTGTGCCAGGGAAAGGATTTACCATCAGAACCGCCGGGAGAGAGAGAGAGAGACAGAGAGAGAGAAAGAGAGAGAGAAGGTAGGAGTATGGACAGAGGAAAACGACAGCAAAGGATCCAGAGAGGGACGGGAGGGAGGAGGGAAGCAGAGGCGGAAGGAATCAGGTAGTTCATGGCAAAGGTCGGGAGAGAGGGTGCATGAATCTCCCTTTAACCCAAGTAGGGTAATCTGGGGAAGAGGGTATTGGAGAGTCAGAGAGATGGTCAGTCACACTGCCTTGACCCCCACAGGAGATTAGAAATGAGAGCCAGGGGAACATATCAAAGGATGTTCTCATTCCCAAATGCAAAGTACTGAATTAGCCACCATCCCTGCCTCCAGAAATGTGGAAAAGCTAGATTTCATTAAAGGGTGCTGGAACCCAGAGGAGTCAGGCCACTGTTGAGTCCCCTTCCCCTTTCCCTTAGCAAAAGCCTAAATGATCCAGGGTCCGTGCCCCCTTTCCCCCCTTTCCTGGCTGCTGGAACACAGCCCAGGAGCACAGCCCCCTTCTGCGCCTCTGGCTTCTCTGGGACGGGGACCAGACTTAAAGCTTGGAGTCTGGGCTGAGTCAGCACCGCCTGTGGGAGACATTGCTTCCTGGAAGTCTTGCTTCAAAGCTTCTGGCTGACCAAGCACCAGTAGGGAACAAGAGGCACCCTGCCTGGGACCTAGAGGTGGCTCTGGCTTTCAAGAGACCTTTCACCAGAAAGAGAGTCGTGGGGCAGAAATTTCTCTAGTCCAGCTTCCAGAATGAATCCTATGCACTTCAGCCTGCCCCAACACGCTCCCCACTCTCGGATTCAGAAAATGGCATTTTCCAGACCTCACAAGAGCTTTCAGGGCCAAGATGGAGGCTCTGATTCCTGAATGATCTAGTTACTTCTCCTGAAAATTAGACAAAATGTACTTTCTAAGCCTCAGATGTCTATCTTCCAAAGGTACGTTCTTATTCATCAGGGCAGTAAGAATGCATATGAGTTGCTCTGTGTGGGCACAAGGCAGACTCCTCTCTTGATGACAAAAAAAAAAAAAAAAAAGGGACAGCATGCCATTCACAGAAATCAGCAGACTGCTCCAGGGGTCAAATTCCTGCTCTGTTTCTGAGGGGCTGCAACGGGGAGTCTAAGCGCCCCCCACCCCCGCCGTCCTTCTCATTAACTCTCGTGTTTTGACTCCCCAATGCCTGGCAAAGGGTCATCTTGATTATCTCGCTCTGCTCAAGCGAGCCCCCTGCAACTGCTTGCTATGCAGTGGGCACTCTAGCGGGGAGGCGGTGGGTGGCAGCAGCTGCCAGACACCTTCCCCTGAGAATGTATCAGTTGGTACCAAAAGCCTATATAAGCTCTTTCTGATCTCTGTGCCAGCGACTACAGGTCCTGGAAGGAAGCCAGGAGTCCACCTCGAGCCCTGCCTTCTTCTCCTCCCTCCCATCCTCCAAGAATGGCGAGGGAGGGCTTGGGAGCCCACCAAGAAAGGAGCTGATGGTTCTTAGACACATTTTCCAGCTGTCACACCTGCTAGCATGGGAACACACTCACATACACAGGCACTCTCGGCAATAAACTGTCTCAGGCTTCCTTAGTCCATCTGTCCCATGCCCAGAGCAGGAGTAATAAGAACTTTCATCAAAAACCTGTTGTTCCCCAATTTGCGTCCCTCCTCCCTCCCTCCCTTAAGTCCTTCCA
>ML101745.1:12458-24118 GCA_003697995.1 Taxidea taxus jeffersonii
GTGTGTTTAGATCTGCTTCACAAAGCATATACATGACTTCACTTACTGGCCTTTCAGAGTCTAGAAAACTTGGTGTGTAGACAGTTTTCAGTGGTCTGTATTGTCAGAAATATACCCTGTCTGGGGGCACCTGGGTGGCTCAGTGGGTTAAAGCCTCTGCCTTCGGCTCAGGTCATGATCCCAGGGTCCTGGGATGGAGCCCCGCATCGGGCTCTCTGCTCTGCAGGGAGCCTGCTTCCCTTCCTCTCTCTCTGCTTGCCTCTCTGCCTACTCGTGATCTCTCTCTGTCAAATAAATAAATAAAATCTTTAAAAAAAAATACCCTGTCTGAAGCTGGAAGTTTTTTATTTAATATTTTATTTATTTGAGAGAGCAAGGGAGAAAAAGCACAAGCCAGGGGGAGAGGCAGAGGGAGAAGCAGACTCCCCACTGAGCCAGGGAGCCCAGTGCGGGGCTCCATCCCAGGGTCCGGGGATCATGACCTGAGCCCCAAGGCTGATAGTTAAATGACTGAGCCACCCAGGTGCCCCAGAACTGGAAATATTCAAGTGTTAATCATTGTTACCACAGTTTACCTTAATAATGATGGGGAGAGGGGTGAGATAATAGCCTTCTTTTTCTACAATTCTAGACTAGTTCCTGTAACTCAAGAAAGTCTGAATGATTTAAAGCAGCCTTCCAAATGGAGAAAATACTTCTCCTTTGGGTCTAGCTGAAACATGGAACCTTTAAACAAAAGATTAATTTTTAAGTGAGTTAGAAACAAGAGAAATGCATGATTTTCAATAGAACTGCTTTTGCAGCCTTGTCTTTAATGCCTACCATGAGTGCTTGTGTATGTGTCTTTAATATTAGAGTGTTATATGAAAAGGAAACTCGAAAGAAATAAAAATTCTGGTTACTCTGGCACATTAATTGCCTGCTTTTTAGGATATCACCATATGAACTTTTTTTAAAAAAAAGATTTTATTTATTTATTTGACAGACAGAGATCACAAGTAGGCAGAGAGGCAGGTAGAGAGAGAGGGAGGGAAGCAGGCTACTGGCTGAGCAGAGAGCCGGATGTGGGGCTCGATCCCAGGACCCTGGGATCATGACCTGAGCAGAAGGCAGAGGCTTTAATCCACTGAGCCACCCAGGCGCCCGCCATATGAACTTTTAATTGTAAGTGTCCTTCCCTTTAAACCTCCAGTCTCATTGTGTGGTTGATTTCCTGAAACCTCATGGTCTGCTGATCTGAGCAAAGACAAACTGTCAAGTATCTCAGTCCTAAGTCTGTGTCAGCCTCATCCTGTTTTGCAAATCTGCAGAAAGTAAGGTAGAAACTATGATGCTTAGACAACTAAAAAAGCTAGTTAATTACTCTAGTTAGGTATTTTTCTGCGGCTCCTGTTTTTGTTGATGTTTCCAGAAGAAACTGGGTGAGGCATTTGTCTTCTTTTGTAAATGTCTGGAATACTGAGTTTTCCACTGTTCATTTTGGAGGTTTGTTTCTCTCCCCAACTGATGACTATCATCAGGAAATTGAAAAACACTGTGGCCTTGCACTGAATTTGCTATAAATTTAATTAAAGGGAAAATTTCAGACTTGTATCAGTAGATTGTACTATCGCACAGAACACAACTTAATAAAAGGGTATAAACATTGATGTGATGTTCTTGTCTAGCTCTGCTGATCAATTCATCTTGGTATTTTTTCTTTTACCAATAATCCATTTTTAATTGTATATATCATCATTGAGTACCAAACTAGTTATATAATGAGGATCTCTGTTTATCTTAGACAATGTATACTTTTTTTGTGAAAGGGAAGGAAAAGGAAATGATTGTGAGGTGAGAAATATGACATGGTCAGAAACCATATTTGCTTTAAGATGGGAAAATCTTTTTTTTTTTTAAGATTTTATTTATTTGACAGAGAGAGAGAGAGAGATCACAAGTAGGCAGAGAGGCAGGCAGAGAAAGAGAGGGAGAAGCAGGCTCCCCGCTGAGCAGAGAGCCTGATGCAGGGCTCGATCCCAGGACCATGAGATCATGACCTGAGCCGAAGGCAGAGGCTTAACCCACTGAGCCACCCAGGCATGCAAGATGGGAAAATCTTATGAGATTGGGACGACTTAAAATTTTTAATGAATCTGTATTTTTTTTAGCCATCCTCTTGGCTAGTTTAAAGAATATATGGCCTATCTATGGTTTGTTTTAATTCACAGCCCAAAATGAGCATGAAATTCAATAGACACCCCTTTACTTTGTTCATTGTTTTGAAGTGCCTGCTATACTAGAGAGATACCAAACTTACTGTACTCTGATTTCCAAGAGCACACAGGCCACTTTAGGTGATAGAAATACCAAATAATTTTAGCTGTATACTATTTACCATACTAAAGGTGTTTGACTTTGCCTGGGAGTTCAGAGATGGAGGGAGAGATGGCATAAGGGTAAATTTGAAAGAATAAGCAGGAATTTTACATGTAGAAGGATCGGCAAAACATTCTAAGTAGAATACAGAGAACATTCGATCTTTGTGTGTTACATCGTGTGTAGGTGTTCAGAGTGAAGGGAATACCCACCGTAGTGAAAATCTTCATATTCCCTGGGAGTCTTGTGTCTAATGGATTGCATTAGAATTGGACCCTCATGGTCCCCTGTTTTTGTCTCAAGGTGACCCAAAGTAAAACATCTCTTTTTGTCTAGAAGCTTCTCTCTTTGATGTGAAAAATAGCATAACTGCTGTCTACCAAAACAGTGGGGGAGATGGTGAATAACTAAGTAATGTCAGACTTGTGTCCTGGGAAGGGTCACCAGTAGCCTCCTCAGCTCTGCCTCTTTAACGGGCATGGCCTCTGCTACTCTGGACACAGTTGACAACATCTTTTTTATTGATTCCTTTTCCTTGGCCTGCCCTTTATATGTTATTGTTATATTGGCCTCCTTTTCTTCTCACATTGAGAAGACTTCTTTCTCCAAGTGGCTTTCCCTGGTTCCTCAGTCACTTGTTTCCTTGGGGAGTGCTAGCATAGCATGACATAACGTTCTTACCATTATTTCCATCATTCGTTATTGTAAATACGTGTTTGATTACCTACCTTTCTCCTGGATGATAAGCTCCCTGCGGGAGACAGTGTTGCTGGTGTTTATCACTATATGTCTAGCATCTGGCACAGTCTCAAATGTTAATGTACTCAGTAAATGTGTTTGTTCAGTAAATATTTATTGAGTACGTATTATTTAGGGGAAGGAATTTGGCAATAAACAAAACATGAATATTCCTGCTCTGTGGAGCTTACTCATTGAATGAAAAAACAAATGATCAGATGAATGAATGAAACCATACGTTCCCTAGACAGTGTTACACACTCATGTGTTCAGCCACCATATAAAAAGTGATTAACTCTCAAATTCTCTATTTCTACTGAGACCTCTTCTTTGAATTCCAGGTTCAGGATTCCAAGGGTCCTACATTAGCCATCTCGAATGCGCCCCAAGCCTCTCCAACTCTGTGTCTAAAGCTTGCTCCCCCGTCACCTTTTCTTTATTGTGCATTCTCTGACTTGGTAAAGGGAACTGTACATCTAATCATACATCTTGTCAGCCAGTTTGTAGCTGACAGTGTCTTAAATTTCCCTTTGAAACCCCAGCCCCCCCTAATTTCTGTCATTGTTCAATGCAGGTCCCTTGCATCTCCTGCTTAGACTGTTTTACCAAGTTTCTAACTGGTTGCTTTAATTCTGGCCTTAAATTTTCCAGTCCACCCTTCCTATGCCTACCAAAGATATCTTTATAAAATGCAGATTGGTTGTAAGATATCACTGAGTTATATAGAAATAAAATTCAATAACTTAACATAACATTTCAGAAATGGCCCCTGTTTGCCTCTGCAGCCTTTTCGCACATTCTGCTTACTTGTGACCGGTTAACTTTCCATGCTGTGCTATTTGCAGTTCCCTTCGTGTGCATGTCAATTTCATTTCTCTGTGCCTTTGCTCCTGATCTTTCAGCTGAGGGTCTGCCCCCATCCTGCCTATCCAGTGCACCAATATACTCCTTTTCCAAAATTCATTTCTGGGCTCATATCTGCTCAGCTCTGGAGTCTTTCCTTACTGCCCCCCTGCAATGTTGTCAAAACAAAATACCCCCGCTAAAAAACAAAAAACAAAAAACTCTTGTATCCTGTGGTTAAATGCCTCTCCTAGAACTTGTTATCCTTATTTGTTTAAATCAGCCCCTTGATATCATTTTCTCACCTTTATTGAGACATATTTGACATACAACATTGTGTAAGTTTAAAATGTACAGCGTGATGATTTTGTATATGTATATATTGCAGAATGATAACCATAGTAAGGTTAATTTGCACATCTGTTACCTCCCGTGTGTGTGTGTGTGTGTGTGTGTGTGTGTGTGTGTGTGTGCTGAGAACACTTAAGATCTATTCTTTTACCAACTTTCAGGGATACCATATAGTACCTCTTGTTAACTATAGTTTCCATACTGTACATTAGATTCCCCAGAACTTACTCATACTGTAAGTTTGTATCCTTTGACCACTGTCGCTCATTTCCCCCAACTCCCAGCCATTAGCAACCACCAATCTACCTTCTTTTTTTTTTTTTTTTTTAGATTATTTATTTATTTATTTGTCAGAGAGAGTGGGAGTGAGCACAGGCAGACAGAGTAGCAGGAAGAGGCAGAGGGAGAAGTAGGCTCCCCGCTGAGCAAGGAGCCCGATGCGGGACTCGATCCCAGGACGCTGGGATCATGACCCGAGCCGAAGGCAGCCGCTCAACCAACTGAGCCACCCAGGCGTCCCACCAATCTACCTTCTGTTTTTATGAGTTCAGCTTTTTAGATTCCACATTATAAATTAGATCATACAGTATTTGTCTTTCTCGGTCAGGGTTATTTCACTTAGCATAATGTCCTCAAGTTTCATGCATATTATTTCAAATAGGGAGACTTCTTTCTTTTTTAAAGCTGGATAATATTCCTTTGTGTGTTTGTGTGTTTCTCATTTTAACTCCATCTGTTGATGGACATTTAGGTTGCTTCCATGTCTTGGCTATTGTCAAGTAATACTGTAATATAGTAATTACTGTAATATAGTAATACTGCAGTGACCATAAGGATGTAGATATCTCTTTAAGATCGTGACTTCATTTCCTTCAAATACATACCCAGAAATAAGATTGCTAAATCGTATATAGTACTTCTATTTTTAATTTTGATGGGAACTTCCATACTGTTTTTCATAGTGGCTGTACCAATTTACATTCCCACCAACAGTGCACCAGGATTCCCTTTTCTCTTTATACTTGCCCACACTTTTTATCTCTTGTTCCCTTGATCTCTTTTCAGAAAATCTCTTGAATGTATGCTCTGTGCTCTGTACTATGCCAAGTGCCTTTCATTTATTAGCTCATTTATATTCATAGTTGCCCTGTGAGGTAAGGTAGGTATTATGTCTCCAGATGAGGATATCAGAGAAGTGACTTATCCAAAGTTACATTATTACTGAAGGCCAGAAAGTAAGATTTGAGCCAAGAATGTTAGGTGACACCTAAGCCTGTGCTCTAGTCACTCTACATTACTGCCTTTGTTAAGTGACTGGAAGAAAACTTGACAAGCTTTTTTTCTTTTTTTTTTTTTCTTTTTTTTTTTAACTTTATTTAAGCTTTATTTAAACATATAATGTAACCCCACCACCCTCTCCCAACCCCTCTTCCCCCCACCCTCCTCAGTTTGTTTTATGACATTAAGAGTCTCTTTTGGTTTGTCTCCCTCCCGATCCCATCTTCTTTCATTTTTACTTTTCCTACCAACTTAACTCCCACCCCCGTTGCATCTCCACTTCCTCAAGCTTTTTTAAAATGCTCTTTTGCCACCCTGGATATGCCTATCTTTGGCTAAAGAATAGGTTTCTGTTGGTATATCATCAGAGCATATTAGCAGCTTGTCACCTGATTTAATGACCATGGATCCAAAGAGTTGTAGAGAGCTCTCAGCAGTCTGACCTGATGCTTCCGATTTTGCTTATCCCCACAGAACTTGTGGTGGAAGTAAAAAGGCAAGAAGAGACTGAATAATAGTAGAACAAAGAAGACAAAAAAAAATACAACAAAAACAAAGTTTTTCTGCAATTATTTATTATTATATATTCAAATATATAGAAAAGTTGACAGAATAGTACAGTGAACCACCGTATGTATGCTATCTCGGTTTCCCAGTTGTTGACATTTTGCTCTATTTGCTTTATGTCCTCTTACATATTTGCTTTCATTTTTATTATAAATTTACATAAATATATATCTATATAAACTTGTATAGATATGAATAAATGTATTTACTTACATATATAAAAATTTATTTGCTAATTTTCTTCTGAGCCAAGTGTCATATGTCACCCTAAATACTTCACATTCATCTCCTAAGAATAAGAATATTTCTCTTTATGAACCGCATTATGATACTTAACAAAATTAGCAATAATTCCACGGTATCAACTGTTGAATCAATATTCCATTTTCCCTCATTGTCCCAAGAATATCTTTTATAGCTGTTTTCCCCTGAGTTAGAGTCCAGTCATGGTCCATGGGTTGCATTTGGTTATGTCTTCAATCTCTAACCTCCAACCCCCATGACATGGACTCATGTAGAGCTCAAAGAGCTTGAAGAGTACTTTGTGAAATCTCCCAAATTCTGGATTTGTCTGATTTTTTTTGTACTATAATTTGTTCCTTTGTCCTCATTTCTTTGAAATGGGAGTTAGGTTTACAGATTTGATTAAATTCAAATAAAACATTTAGCAAGAATATTTCATAGGCAATATTGCTTACTTTATATATTAGGAGGTACGTGATTTTTTTTTTCACTATTAGTAATCTTAAATTAATTCACTTTGGGTAATGACTACCACATTTCCACCTGGTAGTCATATGAGTCAGTGCTCATATTGTCCCAAATTTGACTAATGAGAGTCTCTTCAGGGTTGCTTCTATTCCATTTTACAAGCCCCCATCTATTTCTCTTCACATACTTTTCTTGCAATATAGCATAGCAACCATGTTTCAAGCTTGCTTTGTACTCTCCATACCCCAGGATGGGAATTAGCCATTTTTCCAAGGAGTTGTGGTTCCAGAAAAGGAGAATTGTTGTGCTTTTTATTTGTTTTGTTTTTGTTTTTTAGTTTAATGATTCTCCCTTTTTTTCCTGCCATACAGACCTTCCTTCATTGAGTTCTGTATTAAAATCAGGATTACTAACTATCAGATCCCAGTATCCAAGGCAAGGGTGGGATGGGGTAAAGGAGTGGTCTTTGGTATGCCAGAGGAACTCTTCTAGCTTAAAGCAATCACTTCCTACTTTGGCAGCCTACTAGTAAAATATCCTGTCTCTGGTCCTTCTCCCTCTACCTCTGATTTTTCTTTTTCTTTCTCCCTATCTCCCTACTTATTCTACTTTGACCTTTACTTGTATTTACCTATATAAAGGATTTTGGAGTTAAGCGTTTAAGCTTTGCAAAATAATCATTTCCAGCAGCCATTTAGCTAATTAATTTGATGTTTAGGTTTTGATATGATCTTGCTTAATATTAATTTATACTTAAGAAGGTTTCTTTTGCTGATGAGACTGTGATGACTGCTGTTTCTTTCAGTTCTTGAGTGGTGGTTGGCCAGATTATCTGTATGTTATATGAATTTTTTAAGATTTTATTTATTTGTCAGAGAGAGCATACAAGCTGTGAAAACAGCAGGCAGAGGGAGAGGGGGAGGCAGAGGGTGAAATAGTCTCCCCACTTGGCAAGGAGCCCAAGGCAGGACTCAATACTAGGACCCTGGGATCATGACCTGAACCAAAAGCAGACCCCTAACTGACTGAGCCACCCAGGCGTCCCTATATGTTAGATTCTTGTCAGTCATGGTTTGGATGTACACCTTCCCTTAGATTGGATTTTCTACATCTGTTGCATTCTTTTCTGTCATTTGGCTAGGATTGAGTTAAATAGGTATTTTTTTCTCACTGTACCCCGCCCTCAAATCAATGAAGAAAGCATTTTACCCACATTTTCCTTACATAAATCTCTCTTTCCAGATTGGGGTGGGCAGTGAAGTCTCATTGTGTTAGGAAGAAGGAAAATTACTCGATTGTGTGGACATATATTTTGGATTTTCCAGGAAAAGGGGAGCATTTCAAAATCTGGTAAATTAAGACAGATATAAAAAACTGATTAAGGGGGCACCTGGGTGGCTCAGTGGGTTAAAGCCTCTGCCTTCGGCTCAGGTCATGATCCCAGGGTCCTGGGATCGAGCCCCACATCAGGCTCTCTGCTCAGCAGGGAGCCTGATTCCTCCTCTCTCTGCCTGCCTCTCTGCCTACTCGTGATCTCTGTCTGTCAAATAAATAAATAAAATCTTAAAAAAAAAACTGATTAAGGATAGGACTGCCTGTTTTTATACTCTGCTGCATAGCATGTGTTTAAATGAATTTGCCTATAATTTGTCTTCAAATGCTGACATTTAATTCTTAGGCTGTACAATTGTGCTGGCTTTTTCCAGAGTAAAATTCTTATTCTGTATCCAAGCTAATATGTTCATCTACTATAAACATTACTGCCTATGGTAACAGCCAGGCTAAAAAATTCTTTTTATATATATCATAGCTAGCAGGAACTCTTGGGACCATCACACATGATTCTTATCTTTTGAAGCTTACTGGCAAAAAGCATGGCGATGTAAAACCAGCCTGGTCTGACATAGATTGACTTTGAAATCATATTAGCTTATACAGAACACTGTGCATTCTATTGTTATTGTTTATAAGATATTGAGTATTCAACAAGCTTTTCTAATTAATGTATTCTTTAAACTTAGTAACCTATCCTTTTATTAGAACCGCTACCATCTCTGGCTCCTTTTTTTGTTAAAGGTTAATAATGAGAATAATGATGCAATTGGTTATTTATGCAGTCATGATTGGCAAAAGTTATTAGAACAGGAACTTGCCCAGAGGCGATGATTAGGTTATGAAAATGTTAAGGAATACTGAAACCAGTCACCATTTTTGACATTTATGAAATACTGTTCCCACCCATAATCATGATGACCTGTTATAAAAGAATTTATATAGAATAATCTCATTGGACAGTAATTTTTATACCAACAGCATACATAATTAATTGCAAAGGGGGAGATTTGGAAACGATCTGACAGAAAAATGGCCCTGGAGAGGAAATTACCACAATGAGAAGAAACAGAACTCTCTCTTGGGTGGAACTGTCTCCCACACACCTGATCTACAAAGTTAGGTGACCTTTCCAATTAGCATCTTCATCTTGAGCACTTTGCAAGTTTGAGGAGCTATAGAGGAGGATATCCCTAGTTAGGCTGCTGTGTTCTTCATATTAGACTATGAAAAATGTAGAGAGAGATATGGGCAGAAAATTTCCTGATGATGGTTTTATTAATAAACATTGACTTAATTGACATTATAGAAAAACAAAGTAAGACAAAAATCTAATTATAATTCCTTTATGTTTAATATGGTTAGAACTTTCTTTGTAATTTAGGCACTAATTTTTACCACAGCAATATTATCACTTCTACTCTGCATTTCTTGTAGCAGTTTTATTAAGATATAATACATACAATAAGATTTGCCCTTTTTTTTTTTTAAGGATTTGCCCTTTTGAAGTGTGCAGTTCAATCTATGACCATACCACCCTGAACGTGCCCAGTCTGGTCTGAAGTGTGTAATTCATTGGTTTTGAGAATATTCCCAAAGCTGTGCAAACATAACCATCTAATTCCAAAACATATTCATTACCTACCCCCCAGAACCAGTGCCCATTGAATAACTGCTTCCTATTCTCCCTCCCCAACCCCAGCTGCTAGCAAACACTAATGTACCCTCTGTCTAAATGGATTTGCCTATTCTGGACATTTTTTTCCCTTCAGCTTTTCTCATGTAATATGTACTTCAGAAAATTGGAGAAGAGGACAGAAAGTGAACATGGATGAATTTAAAAAATAAAATGTGATCTTGTATACTTAAAACTGAGTGTTCTTTCCCCTAGTTCATTGGAATAGGTATTTAAAACAACAACAACAACAAAACCCCCAACATCTTTATATAAATAAAATCATACAATATGTGTCCTTTCATGTCTGTCTTCAATAGCATAATGTACTCAAAGTTCATCCGTATTGTAGCATGTAGCAATACTTTGTTTCCTTTCATTTTCCTTTTATGGCTGAAGAATAATCTAGTATATAGATATACCACATTTAGTTTATCTGTTTGTCACTTGATGACATTTGAGTTGTTTTCACTTCTTCACTATTATGAAGAATGCTACTCTGAATATTCATGTACAGGTTTTTGTATGGACATCTGTCTTTTATTCTCTTGTGTTTATACCTAAATGTGCAATTGCTGAGTCATATGTAACTCAATGCCCGACTTTTGAGGGGACTGCTAAATTATTTTCCAAAACAGCAATGCCATGTTACATTCCCATTAACAATATAAGAGGGTTGTGGGATGCCTGGGTGGCTCAGTTGGTTAAGCGGCTGCCTTCAGCTCAGGTCATGATCCCAGCGTCCTGGGATCGAGTCCTGCATGGGGCTCCTTGCTCAGCAGGAAGCCTGCTTCCTCCTCTCTCTGCCTGCCACTCTGTCTGCCTGTGCTCACTCTTTCTGACAAATAAATAAATAAATCTTAAAAAAAAAAAAACACAATATAAGAGGGTTGTAATTTTTCTACATTCTTGTCCAAGCTTTTTATTGTCAGCCTTTTTGATGATAACCATCCTAGTAGATGCAAAGTGGTATCTCATATTGTGGTCTTGATTTGCATTTTCCTAATGTTTAATGATATTGAGCATATTTTCTTGTGCTGCTTGGACATTTGTATATCTTGGGAAATGTCTATTCAAGTTCATTGCCCATTTTTAATTAGGTTAAGTAGTTCCTTACTGTTGAACTGTACAAGGTCCTTATATATTCTGAATACCAGTCCCTTATCATCTCTATGATTGGCAAATATTTTCTCTCGTTCTGGAGGTTGTTTTTTCAATTTCTTAATAGTGTCCTTTGAAGCAAAAGTGGGTTTTTTGTTTTATTTTTAAAATGGTGAAGTCCAATTTATGTATTATTTATTCTTTGGTTTCTGTGCTTTCAGGTGACCATTGCCTAATCCAAGGTTACAAAGATTTACTTCTATGAGTTTTACAGTTTTAGCTCTTATGTTTAGGTCACTGATCCATTTTCAGTTAGTTTTTGTGTCTGGTGTGAGATAGGAGTCTAAATTCATTCTTTTGCATGTTTGTTTTTATTCGTTTACATGTAAAGATTTCAGAGAGAAATTTCTGTTCAAACGAGATGGCCGTTGCTACTCTCTTTGTGAATTATTGTTTTCATGATTTTTTTTCGTGGATATATGTACTGTGTTTATCTACTTGTGCTCTCACCACAATACGGTTGCATTTTTGTCTCTCCTTTGTTTATTGGAATCTGAAAAGCAGCACTGATAGATACAGTTTGAATCAGCTCATTCGTTTTTTCCCTTAATTTGCAATCTCACCTCTTCAGCTACAGTATAGAGAATGCCAAGAACTTCTAAGTCTCTATCAGAAATATCTATCAGAGCAGCAAGAGAAGCTCACC
>ML101746.1:0-13913 GCA_003697995.1 Taxidea taxus jeffersonii
CCCCCCCAGTGTTAATAGCCAACATCATTCTTCTATAGTTCAGCCAGACACTCAGTCGAGTTCGCTCTATATTTTTATTTTCTTTTCCCCACCCAAACAAAGAGCAGTGGGAATCCAGATCAAAAGAAATTTGTTGGTCTTCGATAGCTTATTAAGTGTTTTTGGTGGGGGGAAGTGAAGTAGTCAGTCGATTCTATTTGACTTAAATAGACTATTGGCTGATCTTAACAGTATGCAGACTCCAAATCTATCTGTTTTTTACTTTTAAATATTCATCAGGAGTTAGAGAATGGGTATTGTGGAAGGATGATAGCCACATGTCATGGGTTCTTCATGTATGGCTTTAAAGAAATAAAAACTTCAAACCTGGATTTTCTATTTTTTTCATTATCACGGAACGTGTCAAATTGATGTCCTCACCCCACTTCTGATGTGAGGACCATAGACATGGTACTAGTCAGGATTGGGGTGAAAGTGAGTGATGGTATATGTTATGAATTAAATTGTGTCCCCTAAAAAGATGAACTGAAGTTCTAACCCCCAGTACTTCCGAATGTTGCCTTATTTGGAAACAGGGTCTTTGCAGAGATGATCAATTTAAAATGAGATCATTAAGGTGGGACGTAATCCAGTTTGACTGGTGCCATTATAGAAAGGGGAAATTTGGACAGAGATAGACCAGCACAGGGGGAAGACTGTGAAGACACACAGGGTGAACACCATGTGAAGATGAAGAGAGAGATCAGACTGGGATGATAAATCTACAAGCTAGGGAATGCCAGTGATTGCCAGCCAACCTAGAAGCTACGTGAAGGCATGGCACCAGTTCTCCCTCCCAACCCTCAGAAGGAACACTAACACCCACTAACACCTTGATTTGGGACTTCTAGCCTGCAGAATTGGGTGAGAATAAATCTCTGTTGTTGAAGCCACTCAATGTGTGGTACTCTGTTACAGCAGCTTCAGGAGTGTGGAATGAAAGAGAGATCAAAGATATGGTATGAGGCAAGGATATATTTCTTTTAAGTAACGATTCACTACAGTTTTAAAAGATGATGATTTTACATCTGACAGTACCGCTGAGTATGTTTCCCAATTTGAAGAGATCACTTAATATTTTGGAGAGTTTGAGGAAGGAGTGAACCTTATATTAGGCTAACATCTGTCCATTTTGGTTCTGGTGGAGAGGAACACTATCCCATCTGGTACTTGGTCCTCAATCCCAGCAGACCACTTACAGCCCTATACTCTTCTTATTCTAACAAGACTTGTACAAGTCCAGATTCCTGCCAGCAACTTTCTCTCCTCTCTGGGTTATGAAGAATAATTTTTTTTTTCAGTCCACTTGGGGTTATGGGCTATTGATTAGGCCTATCCAATATCTTCACTATCTCTTTAAAATACAAAGCTATATGGGTATCATTTAACTGCCTGGGGGCACACCTTGGTCATATGGGAACTTTGGGACTCTGTTTCAGGCTGTTGCCCAGGCTCATTACCTGGGCATTTACTTTACCATTTACTCATTTACTTTACCACTCTGTCACAAAGAGATGAGACTTTGTGTTTAGGAGTGGGGCTTTTCTTGGTTTCTACTTGGTTATAAACCTGTATGAATTTCCTAGACTCTTTATACCACCTTCTTGTTCTTGGAATTGGAGTACTTGACCAAGCCAATGGGGGTTTTGCAGGTTTTAGGGAATGGGCTCTTCTGTAGGGCACATTGACTAGTATCTCACTTTGTAGCTTTCACATTGACTCCCTCAGCTCACTTGTGTCTTTTGCCCAGATTGTGAGTGAATAATTTGATCTTAAATGTGTCATCTGCCAAAACTGATGCATGTTTATCCTGATCAAGTCTACCAAAATACAGAAGAAAATAATTTGACTTTTTTATTCTTTACATTGTGCTGTGCATTTTTCCTATGAGATATGGGCATAGAACATTAAAGCAATCTGTGTGCAGGGGAAGTTACTGGTTAACAGGAAATATGAGCAATGAAATACTAATATTTTAAGCTTTAGGTAAGGGTTCTCAGAGCAATTGGGACTAATCATCCTGCTCAGTACAAACAAAATGTTAGATAAAATATATTTAAACATTCCTAAAAGCATTAAAGTATTAAGAATGCAGTAAGGACATGCGAGACCAAAATCTTGAAGAGGACAAGAACCCAGATGGATTAGCTTAGCCTAGAAAACTGCTTTGGCCTATGGGATTTTTGTTTTGTTTTAAATCCAAAAATGACCTGTCAAACTAAAGCACTTTGGCAACCTCATGGGGCTAGGAGGGATCAAAAGTAAATGCCAATGGCCCATCAAGGGTAGAGACACCTTTTTTTTTTTTTTAAGATTTTATTTATTTATTTGACAGAGATCACAAGTAGGCAGAAAGACAGGCATATAGAGGAGGAAGCAGGCTCCCTGCTGAGCAGAGCCCGATGCGGGGCTCAATCCCAGGACCCTGAGATCATGACCTGAGCCGAAGGCAGAGTCTTTAACCCACTGAGCCACCCAGGCGCCCCAGTAGAGACACCTTTAAAGCCACTTCCACTTCAAGCAGAGACACCACAATCTGTATCCTGGGATCTGGGTAGATTTTGAAAGTAAACCTGCAGCTTGGGTCTACATTATCTAGGTGATCCAGGGAATCTCTGTTGATTAAAGCCATCCCAGACTAGTGGAGCTCTTAACACCTTGCCAAAGTGAAACAAAATAGAACCCATTTGAAGGGATTTGTCATCATCTCGTGCCTCAAATTATTCCTATGAATAATTTTTACCATAAAATGTCCAAGACACAGTCAAAGGTAATAAGACACTCAAAGGAATGAGACACCATGAATAATAACCAGCAGAAACTGCAGAGAATGGAAAGATTCACAAAGACTTTAGGTATCTGAGACTGTCAGGCTCAGACTGCTTACTATGCTCAAAGAACAAAAGCCAAAGTTATAAATAAAACAGGAAATTGGAACTGTAGAAAATAAAATAGAAGATTTGAATAGGTACAAAATGAAAATTTGAGGTCTGAACAGCACAATAACTGAAATAACTCCGTGTGTACATTACATTAGATAGGACGTAGAAGAGATACAATGTAGTGAATGAAAATGAATCAAAAGAAGTTAAGCTTTTTTAAGCATAGAAAGACAAATGACAGAAAATATGGACAAGGGCATTAAAAGAATGATCTTATACGTCATACTTTGATTTGGAGTCCCAGAGAAATGAGTAATGCTCATGCTGTGAAGTTGTATTATAGGGTCCCAAAATATATTAAATATATTTGACAAAAAACCAAATATAGACAAATTTATAATCACAGTGGAAGATTTTAACTACTTTCAGAATTCAATATTTAAGTAACAATGATCGATTTTGACCTAATGAATATAAAAACAATATTATATTCACCAAGTGCAGTGTAATCATTCTCCGCACACATGGAACTTTTATGAAAAGTGACCATAAATGGATCAAAAAGCAAGTCTTATCAAAATCAAATTACAACAGTCATTCAGAGTATATTCTCTAGTGACAATGACATTTTGCTAGAAATCAATAGCATGGAAAATTACAGGAGAATCCACATTTGAAAATTTAAAAAAAATAATGTTTTTATTATGGCTTTTATATTTTTTTTCTTTTCCTTCCTATTCCTTTTTTCCTAGAATTTCTAATTGCCTTTGGTTTTTGTTGATGTTGATAAAAATAGGATGATATGCTTTTAGCTTACCCTCAAGTTAATCTGGAACCTCAGTCATGGTTTACATTACTGAATTTTCCTTTTCTGCCCAAAGAATTGCTTTAAAAATACTGTGTTCTCCTTCTTCATTCAGTATTCTATGTTCTCTAAGCCTTTTGCATAGCTGTCATCCTGAGAATTTCCTTGATTGTCATACTGGGTAAGACCTTTTGCTTGGACTTTCTTTTTAATAGACATTTTTAGGATTTCCTTGTTACCCTTGATGTTTCAAGTTAATGAGAATTTTTCCAAGTCTAAGACTTTTTTTTATCATCCTCTTAGCAATTCTTAGACCCTTTAAATCTGAAAACACATTTCCTTCTACACTTCAAAGAAATTTTCTCTGTGACAATTTTGTGTTCCTGTTTTGTTTTTCTGTTTTATCTTTGAATAATTTCCTGGTGGTTTAATATTAGGCTCCTGATTATTTATCCATATCTCATGTGTTTCAGCTTCTGAATATGGTAGTTATGCAGGGGTCGTGGAGCAGACTCACTCTTTGAATTGGATACCTTTTTTATATCTTTTTATCCTTTTGGTGTTTATATCTTTAATACTTTTTTATATCTTTTCTTCAGATTTTATTTAAATTCCAGTTAGTTAACATACAGTGCAATGTTGGTTTCAGGAGTAAAAAATTCAGTGGTGCATCACTGACATACAACAGTTAGTGCTCCTCGTAAGAGGTGCCCTCTTTAATACCCATCACCCATTTAGCCCATCCTCCACCCACCACCTTCCATCAACCCTCAGTTTGTTCTCTATCATTAAGAGTCTGCACCAAAAAAAAAAAAATCAATAAACAACAATTTTTTTTAAAAAAAGAGCCTGTCTTGCACTGTTGGTGGGAATGTAAACTGGTATAGACACTCTGGAAAACAGTATGGAGGTGCCTCAAAAAGTTAAAAATAAAATTACCCTGTGATCCAGAAATTGCACTACCAGGTGTTTACCCAAGGATACAAAAATACAGATTTGAAGGGGTACATGCAACCCAATGTTTATAGCAGCACTATGAACAATAACCAAACTATGAAAGTAGCCGAAATGGACATTGACTCATGAATAGATAAAGATATGGTGTGTGTGTATATGTATGTATATATACACACATATATATATGTATATACATATATATATATACACACACATATATATACACACATATATATGTGTATATGTATGTATATATACACACACATATATGTATATACATATATATACACACACATATATATACACATATATATGTGTATATGTATGTATATATATACACACATATATATGTATATATATACACACACACCATATCTTTATCTATTCATGAGTCAATGTCCATTTCGGCTACTTTCATAGTTTGGTTATTGTTCATAGTTCATATATACATACATATACATACACACACATATATATATATTACCTTTTTTATATCTTAGACTTATAGGTGTTTTTTCTTTTTTATCTGTAAATTGAAAATAATATTATCTACCTTTTAGTAATGTAGAGGGTTAGGTGAGTTGATACATGCAGACTGTTTACAATAATGCCTGGCACATGCAAGCATTTACCAATGTGTCAGCCCTTATTTCTCTCCCCCCACCTTTTAGAGGGAGAGAAAGTATGTGCATGTGAACAGGGGTATGGAGGGTAGAGGGAGAGGTAGAGAGAGAATCTTAAGCAAGTTCCACACCCAGCTTGGAGCCCAACGTAGGCCTCGATCTCAGACCCTGAGATCATGACCTGAGATGAAATCAAGAGTTGGACACTTAAGCAACCGAGCCACCCAGATGCCCCCCTTATTACTCCTATTAATTTTCTAATGTAACTATTTGATATTATCATTTTGCCATTCTAGCGAATGTTTTAAAATTGTTTTTTAATCTTGGAGAACTCTTTCATGGTTGCTGATTTTTTGTTTTCTTTTTGATTTCTGTTTTCTTGGATGTATAATGTCTTCTCAAATTTCAAGGAGCATACTGAATCTTTTTTATTATTATTATTTTTAATTTCTTTTATTATTTGTTTACTTTGGGGTCAATTTGGTCTTTGTCATTTGCTGTTAGATTTTCTCACATCTGATGATTCCTGCTTACTTTTTCATGCTCAACACAGTGTAGGTGTTGTTTTATTCAGTACTGAGTAATTTCACAATGGGCATCATTCATGTGTAGGCAGTCTGACTGAATTGATGCACAGTGTACATAAGAGGTCGGGCTGGAATTCAGGATAAGCGTGATCCAAATGTCAGAAGAAGAGACCTTTGTTTAAGGTATCAACACCCACTGATAGAAATCACACAATTTATTTGCAGAAGAACCTTTGCCTTTTCCTCCTTATAGAGCCAAGTTGCCTACTTTTATGTGTACTGAGGATTAAAGAAGGAGTAACTGGCACTGTTATTCCATAATGAGTGCTTTTTAAAATTTCCTCTCTTTATTTTCACATTTTACTCTGGTTTTTCTTTTATCTTTAAGCTCAAAAGCTATGGATCTTTGATAAGCAGAGTGGCCAATACCATGACTGCAGAAGTGTTTTTAATTGTAGGGGTTGGCAAACTATAGCCATGGGCTAGCTGTCTATTTCGGTGAAGTTGCATTGGGATACAACTACGTTCATCATTTTAGGTATGGTCGATGGGTGTTTTGAGCTACGACAGCAGAACTGAGTATTTATGGCAGAGAGTGTGTGGTCCTTCAAGTCTAAGCTTTATAGAGAAGGGTTGCCAGCTAGTTGCTAATTTACTGCATCATGTATTTTATAATTTTCTGAAGTTTGTTAATATTTCTTGACTAATGGTGATTCCTACTCCCATTCTTTTTATATGTTTGTTTTTTCTTATATATTTATACTTTTATCTCAGTGTATTCCATGAAGAAAATGAGATATAATAGGTCTTCATTCTTCCTTCTTGAGCTGGAAGCCCGTTTTCTTTCATTTTCAATTCATTGAGTTCACATGGAGTCCATTATTTTTTATCATTTCTACCTTCCGATTCTATAACCTTTAACTGAATCATATCTTGTTTCTCTCTTCTTATTTCTCTGTTACTCTTCAAAGTTATTGGTCTTATTTTCTCTCTCTGCTTTTACTAAAACCCCACTTTTTATCATCATCCTCTCCTTTAAAGTCATGACTTCCTTTGATTACAGATTAATTAATTAGCTTCTGGATTGTTTCATCCATTGTTTTCAAGACTAGCTATTTGAAGCATTCTAGCACTTTTGCTATAAAATCTGGAGAAAAGAAATTTGGTCTGCTTGTACCTTTATATCTGCTTTTACCTTCTGGAGGACATGGAGCTTTTATCAAGTAACTTACTGTTTTTAAGATAAATAATTTAATCCTAGTAAATAATCATATAGCTAGCAGTTTAGGAAATAACCTACTATTGGAACAAAAGTCAAATTTGTGAAGTTTTCCTTTTTCTGACCAAGTAGTTTTGTATGTATGAGAGTCACATATCAGTTAACCTTGTTCTTATCTCTTACGGAAATAAAAAATGAATTGGGTAAATGAGATTTCAGGATTAGTGGTAGATTTCAGTGTAACTTCTTTGTCTTTCATGATTATCCCTGAATAATTAGGAGCCTTTGTATTCACTGCCTTCAAATGGATGGGGTAAAAATGAATGAGGCAGGTGTCTCCAAGATGGCAAGAGAATGTCCTCTGTTAACATAGACAAGTTTTAAGAGAAAGCCTTTGTTCCCTGCTTCATTCAGTTTGATTATGTAAATGGGAGTGGGGATCCTTTCCTTACTTTTCTTTGGGTCTTCTTGGGGTTCATAACAAATCCACACTTTTTGTAGAGATTCAGAACTCCTGAATTCACTGATGCTTGTACCAGAATTTTGAGAGTAGAACTGTCGCAATTCAGGGGACAGGCTATGAAGTATTGGTGGTTGATTTGGGATGCAAAAAAACAAAAACAAAAACACAGAAATAAGCTTGAAATCATGACAGCAACCATTGAAATTTGATCTAAAATTTATATTTATACGAATTAATCATTTCTTATAAGCAAACACCCACACCAAAACTCAGGGGCCATCAATTCCTAAGAGAATGAAATGAGAGTGAATGAGGAGTGGAGACTGGTTTACCAGATCTGTCCTTGTTATAATAATTTAGGGTTGAAGTTTTTGCAATGATTGAAGTCCTAAACCATCCGGCTGCACCTTTTGTAAGATGTACACAATGATATATCTTTCAATCTTAATTTGAATAACTGTAGCTTTCTTTTCACTTGGAAGGTTTTCTGTGTGAGTCTGTTCACATACTATATATGTGGGCAGATATAATTAACTCTAGTGCTGAGAAACTGGAGATATAAAAAAGTTTTAATCATTTGGTCACCATGTAGATATTTACATAATTTAATCACACAAACTAATTAAATGTCAGGCCATTTGTAATACAGAAATCAAGCTATGACCATAGGTCATCAGATGTAGTAATTAGATATGCATGTATAATCAAGTTAGAATCATATTGAGAAAAAAAGCAACATCAAGACAGGTCATTTCTTTATTCGTAATTACTTTTTTATAGTTTTGAGTTGATTTATTGGCACCATTAGGAGCTGCAAAAATGTGTAAGTGTGTGTGTATGTATCTCTGTGTGTGAGTGTTTTTTTAATTGGGTTTATTATATGTCAAGTCACAGTTTTCAAATGGATCTTTTTGATGTTTGAGGGAGAGTTAGTTAACAAATTAATGAGAAGGGTAAACAAATAGCATATTTTAACCCTATGTTGAGTATACTGCTTTTTGATTCTGCTATAGCTCAAGTGAACCGGGAAATTTAATTTTCATATGTTGCCCAGAACTGAACAAAAGATAAGGAAACTTCTTAGCAAATAATAATGTAAAACTTTTCCTTTGTTTCATTAATATATTCTATTTTAAGTTAACTTTCAATAAAAATATATTTGCATCAAATCTTTTTTGGGTCAAGAATAGATGTAAACATAATAAGCTAATATAGTTGTTTTGTAAGACCAAGCAAAAACATTACAATACAATAAATATAACCATGTGTTCTAAGCAAATATAATATATAACTAGTGGCAAATTAATTTTTAGAGCCCTTGTAAAATATAAGGAGATGCAATTCTTTTTATTTTTAAATCACGGTACTTCTTTTTGACTTCCTGAAGTATTTGCTTTGGTTGAATTTAGAGAATTTTGCTTTTGCTTGTTGTTTTTTAATAATGTGTGTGAATGAAAATAGCCACAGGTAATGGAACTCTCAAGAAAACAGCTGACTTCAATAAGCTGGTGGAGTTCTATTACAGTAGGAGACCATTATTAAAGTGGTTTTGGGGGGCAAGGATGACACCTTCATTTTAAGCTTTCCACATTAAGTAAGAAAGAGCCGCCCTTCATCATGGGAGATGGATTTGACTGGCAGGTATTTATAACCAAACCTACATTATAGCAACATGCATCGTAAAGATTTTCTAAGCAATTTAGACAGATGATTTTTCTTAAAAGCCTGAAACAAAAGTCAGAGATGGGTAATGGCTTTGAGAACAAATATCTGATTTGAATTCATGATTAAGGAACAAAGAAATATCTAACATATCTGTGAATTTAGTTCCATAAAAACGAAACAAAGATCACATATCAGAACTTCAAATAAAATAGGAGCATCCAAGAAGAGCAAAGAAAATTAAAGAAAAAGATGTGAAGAATAAAGGGCAGTGAGTGAATAATCTTAACAAATATTAAAACATGCTTTAAAACTATAATATTTAAAATAATTTATACTCATGCATGGATAAATGATACAGTGTTATGGATGGAATAGAATAGAATTTCTAGGAATAGGTCCAAGTGTTTCTGGGAATTTAGTTAACATTAAGTTTGCATTTCAGATCACTGGGAAACATTTTTAAATGAATTCTTTTGGTCAAATTTATTGGACACCTGGAGAAAAAAAATGAAGCTGAAAGTCTATTTAAAACCGTATGCTAAAATAATTTTGGGATCAGCATCTTAAGTCAGCATCTGACTTATTTGAGGGCATATAAAGGTATGACTCTACACCTTATCTCCAAGCAAGAATTTTGTTTCTATATTGAATTCATTTGCTGGTTCCAGGAAGAGTTGGGCTTTGGATTTGGTGACCGATACCTATTCTTTTGTACATACTTTTTATTTTTTGCAAAAGAGATGTGTCTTGAGGTCTCTCTTCATGTTCAAATTTGAAGAACAACCCCATGTGTCTCTTGCAAAAAATTAGAGAATTATTATTATTTTTTTTAGTAAATCAAATCAAATTAGTTCTTTAAGGATCCTAAGGGCTAACAACTGGGCAGAAAACAGATAACCACTAGTCATGACCAAAACAGAATTTACAAATGCCAAGAAGGCGTCGTCTTCAATGCCTTTCTGAATCCCTATACTGAGGCAGATTAGATTCTGCAGACTAGATTACACCCTTTGAGGGGTCCACTTTCAGAAAAAAATGTGTTTAAATTACATATACAAGTTAAGTTAAAGGAGTGAATACCCTTCCAAGTAGAGGATCTTAAAGTTGGAGCTTTGTTACCTTTATGCTAAATTCATCTCTGCTTCTATGATAATTATGATCTGATTCACTGTGTGCCATTCATCTGACACTTAATTATACGTGGCCTAATTTTGTTATTTTACTCTTCATGCCTAGAATTTAAATTCCTAAAGAACATTTTTCAAAATTCAACTTTTTTTTTTAACTATGCCTTCCTTTTCTCTGTCTCCTGTCCCTTGGTGCCCCTTGGTGCCCCTTCGAAACCAAATATCTGATGCTTAGAGTGGGTGCTCAATATTTATGGAATGACTTTTGGATAAACAGTGGATGAATAACCACTTCTTCTGAAATGGACATTTTTCCTTTGAAATTGGTAAATAAGATGTAACTAGGTTAAATGTTTCTATCGATTTTAAACCCAAGTTGGACATTGTTGATTCATCAGGACTGGATGACATCAATTCAAAAGTTTATTAATGTAAAGAATCATTATTTTCAAAATGGGTTACTTAATACAATTGACATCTGAAGATCTAGAGAACAACTAAATTGATTCCACAAAACAACCTAACACACGAAAACATTGTCTTCCTCCTCAGTCCAACTAAGTGCCAGGTTTATCCCATCACCTCTGTTTGCCCTACTTTGACAATCACAGTGATTGTGTCATTACTGATGAATTTTCACACCATCATTTTTTATCTCAGATGTAAAATGTAGATGTGGGTGCACTTCTCCAGCTTTCTTCATCTGCCCTTGCTTTCTTATTAAAAAATTAGCCATGTGGAAAATTAAAAAGAAGGCAAAACTAACTCTAGAATCACAACCCACAAGCACTGCAATGATTCATAATTTTTATGGACTACTGCATAGATGAAATAGGCTTTTGGTTAAGTAGGACCTCAAATTTAATCCTTCCTTACCACTCAAGAAGTAAGAGAAAATGACATTGGAACAGCCTTGGAATATTCTTAAATCTTTTTTTCAAGAAAATTATTAACAAATGTTCATTTTTTTTTCTGATAGCAAAACAGATTGCTTTTAACACCGGGATGCATTCTGTAATGAAATCAGGACGATACTAACTTAGAATTATGATTTCTTTGCCATTAACATGTCAGCAATTATTGTCTTTTTATTATCATTGCCCAACTAAATTCCATTAGCATTTAAGACAGCACAAATGAAGGGAACCATAATGAGGATGAAAATACTGCAAAGGGGGATAGTGACCTTATGTTGACACATATTCAGTTGTACAGTTCAAACAAGAAACATTATGAGCAAGTTTCAAGGGATAATGTTAAGGACCCCAGGTTCTGCTACTCATTTAGAAATAGTGGCCAAATTGATATTCTAAACTGTTTCATCAAAATAAACCCAGTTCCCAAGTCCTCATTTGCTGTATTTCTGATTAGAGACAAAGTGACTAAATGTTCTTTATTGACCAAGTAAGGAATAAAAATTGGCTGATACAGTCCATATCAGTTTCTGTTTTCTGATTACTAATATGGTTATCCATGGCCTGAGATCAAATTTGAGTGAAGAAAAAAATTAGTCATGAGAGGTAGATCTAAAAGGGAGCCAGAATGAGATTCATGTACTGATAGATCATGATTTAGAATGGCTTTCAGAGCATAGACTGTGAGGCCAGGCTGCTGGGACATGAGTCCTAGGTCTATCAGTCACTAGCCATGTGACACTGGGCAAATCCCCCAACCTCTATCTCCCTCAGCCTCACTTTCCCTAGTGCAAGATGACAGCAAGATTTGATTTATCATAAGATTATCTTGTAGACTTACCATGAGGATTAAATGAGATAATGACTATAAAGTGCTTAAAGTAATGCCTGGTATGTAGATAATTTATATAGAAGCTCTTAAAACATTTGGCAATGCCAGAGAAATTGCATTTCTAAGATCACACATGATATTGATGCTCCTGGTCTAAGGACCATACTTTGGACTCTCTGGATTAGAGACTTATGACACAAATTTACAACTGCAATATGTGGATCTTAATTGAATCCTAAGCCAACCATGAAAGAAAGTTAGATAGTTCAAAACATTTGACTGCTGACTATATGCTGATATTAAGGAATTATTGTTCTGGTGTTTTTGAGGCATAATAATTATATTCTGTTGTATTTTTATTAAAAGGGATTTACATTTCAGAGATATATATTAAAACATTACAAATGAAAGAAAAAAACCGCTATTTTTGGGTAGAGAGGAAAGGTGAGCTTTAGGCTAGTTTTGAGGCACCATTGCGTTTCCATTTGTGAACGTCATTTCAGACTTCTAGAAAAAAGTGTCAATATGAACAGTAGGAAAGGGAGAAATTTAATATAGCATCAGAATAAGGGATATGAGTTGAACAGCATATTCTAGATGCCAAACCTGTGATACTCTCATTGTGGGTAGCCACCAAGATACATCTGATTAGCTAACATGCCAGTGTTACAAAGCTCTTGGCTTCTTCTTTAGTTGACATCTGTGACAGTAACACAAATCTCTGGTGTGGGAATATTTAAATATTCAGAGATGTGGTGACCTTGAAAATGTCTCTATTAGTCTCCTTTTTCTAATATATAAATGGACTGTAGATATTGCCCTCCTACTCTTTCTTCAACTCCACTGAGCTCCAGTGCCTTTCAAAATTGGTTAGATAATAATGCTGAAATATCTCACTGAGTTTACTTGTGCCCAAAGGAAACAAATCTTAAAAGTCACATATATGCAGATAAGAGAGGGAGAGGGAAGCTATGATGGTGGGGAATTTATCAATTTTCCCATGGGTGTTCTCTGCTTAGAACATTCCCTGGCATGTACATTAATAGGCTTTTAATATGCTTTGTTTCATTTTACATTTGAATAAATGTATGGAGGAAAGGTTGGATAAATATTTCAATCAAAATAAAAATATGTTGTATATTTCCAGATATATATATGGACATGAAGGCAAAAACCTGGTTTATGGTCCTTGAAATTTTATAGCTAGAAAAATTCTAACTATAAAAACCAGCATTTCACTAAGTCTGTGTATCAGTTTGAGGAGAGTTGATATATTTACTGTGTTGAATCTTCCTGTCCATTAACATGGTGTGACTCTTTAGTTATTTCGAGTTTTAAAACTTCTTTCATCAGCATTGTGTAATTTTTAGTATACAAGCCCTGTACATATTTTGTTAGAATCCTAAGTATTTTTTGGGTGATTGTCTATGTGTTCATGTGGGAATACAATTGATTTGTGTACGTTTTTCTTATATCCTCAGATTTTTCTCAATATAAACATGTTAGTTCTCGAAGTTTTTTGTAGATTCCTTGGGAATTTCTATGTAAACAATCATGTCACAGGAAAATGAAGAATAGTTTTATTTATTTCATTTCTTTTTTGTAAAGACTTATTTATTTATTTGAGAGAGGGAGAGTGCAAGCAAGTGGGGGTGGAGCAGAGGGAAAGAATCTTCAAGCAGACTCCCCGCTGAGCATAGAATCTGACAGGGCTGGATCTCAAAAACTGAGCTGAAACCAAGAGTTGGAAGCTCAACTGACTGAGCCACCCAGTTGCCCCATTTTCATTTCTGATCTGTTTGCTTTTTATTTCCTTTTCTGCCTTCTTGTACTGGCTAGAACTTCTAGTACTGTATTGAA
>ML101746.1:14313-46553 GCA_003697995.1 Taxidea taxus jeffersonii
CTAAATGTTATAGAGAAGATTGCTTTATTTCTGATCTTATAGGGAACTGTATCTGTCACCATTTAAGTATAATGTTAGCTTAGGTTTTTTGTAGATGCTTTTTATTAAGTTAAGGAAGTTTCCTTCTATTCTTCTTTTTCTGAGAGTTTTAATAATAAATGTATGTCGAATTTTATCAGAAGCTTTTCTTGCATTGATTGATTTGATCATATGATTTTTCTTCTTTAGTCTATTAATATGGTGGGTTATATTGATTTATTTTCAAATATCAAAACAACTGTAAAGCCCTGGAGTAAACCCCACTTGCTAATGTTTTATAATTCTATTTACACATTGCTGAGTTCTGTTTGCCAACATTCTGTAGAGAATTTTTGACTATATTAGTGAGGGACATTATTACAACCTTTCTCTTTTTTATTTTGATTTTGTACTGTCTTTATCTAGTTTTTGTATCAGGGTATTACTAGCTTCATAAAATCAGTTGGAAATTTCTCCCTCATCTTCTATTTTATAGAAGAGATTGTGAAGAATTATTGGTTCATTTTTCTTTAAAAGCTTTGTAGAATTCTCCAGTGAAACCACGAGGGCCTGGAGACTTTGGTGAATAAGAGTTTTTAAATTATTGATTTGGTTTCCTTAACAGGTACAGAGTTATCTGAATTGTCTATTTCATATTTGGTAAGTTGTGGTAGTTTGTGGTTTTTGAGGATTTATTTCATGTCACTTAAGGTCTAAAATGTATGTGTGTAGAGTTGTCTGTAGTTATCTCTTCTTATACATTGGTATCTATAGGATCTGGAGTGATATCCTCTATTTCATTCCTGATGTTAGTAATTTGTGTCTTTTCTCTTTTTTCCTTGTCAGTCTTGCTAGAGATTTGTCAGTATTATATGATAATTTCAAAGAACCAAACTTTTGTTTTATTAACTTTGTCATCTTTTTTGGTTTTTAATTTCATTGATTTCTGCTCTTAACTTTGATTTCCTGTTTGCTTTGAATTTATTTTGCCTTCTTTTTTCCAGAGTCTTGAAGTGAGAGCCTCAATTATTGAGTCACTTCCTCTTTTCTCATGTCTGATTTTAGTGCTATGAATTTCTTTTTTACCACTCCTTGAGCTATATCCCATGAATATTGTTGTCATATTTCCACTTTCACCAAGTTCATTTTTTTTAATTTCCCTTGAGGCTTGACAGATGTGTTCTTTAGAAAGTGTGTTGTTTAGCTTCTAAGTATTACGAGATTTTCCTTTTACCTTTCTGTTACTGATTTTTAGTTTGACTCGTTTGGGGTCAGAGGACACACTCTGTATTATTTCAGTTCTTTTAGATTTGATTAGGTTTATTTTATATCCTTGGATATAGTCTTAGTATATGTTGCATAGAAACTTGAAAAGCTTCTCCATAAACGTGATTAGATCCTTTTTGTAATGCTGTTTTTGAGGTTTTCTATATTCTTGCTGATTCTCCATCCAGTTGTATCAGCCTCTGAGAGAGTAGTGTTGAAGACTCCATGCATCTGGATCTGTCTTTTCAGTTATATCACTTTGTGCTTCACATATCATACACTTCTATTATTTGGTGAATACACATTTAGAGTTGCTATGTCTTCTTGGTAGATTGACCCTTTTATAAATTATTCAGTGTCATTCTGTGTATCTTATAATTTTCTTTGCTCTGAAGTCAAATTCATCTGATACTAAAATAGCCATTTTGATTCCTTTTGCTTCCTTTTTGCATAATATATCTTTTTTTTTTCATCTTTCAGCCTTCTATACTGTTTTATTTGAAATGAATTTCTTATAGACAGCCTATAGCTGGGTCATGCTTTTGAATACAGTTTGCCAATCTCTGTATTTAGTATACCTAAAGTACGTAGATTAAATGTAATTATAAATATGTTAGGGTTTAAGTCTGTCATTTTATTTATTTATTTATTTATTTGTCTTCTGTTCTCTTTGTTTTTTGTTTTTTGGTTTTTTTTTTATTTCTCAGTTTCTTGTCCCCACCTTCCTGTGAGCTACTTGAAAAATTTTTGGAATAAAATTTTGATTTATCTATAGTGATTTTGAGTGCATTGTTTTGTATAGCTTTTTCAGTGGTTACTCTATTACATTATATATACATAATTAGTCTACTGGTATCAATAAATCACCAGCTTGAGTGAGTTATAGAAACCTTACCTACCTCTTTTTAATCCCTTTATCCTCCACAGTTTATCATATAATTTTCCTAAGTATTTTCTCTCTGCATATAGGGCTACATCAGAGAGTGTAATAATCTTTGTTTGAACCATCAAACATAACTGAAGAAAACAAACAGAACTGAAGAAAAGAAATATGTATTTTATTTACTCATATTTTTAGTGTTCCTATTCTTTTATCCTTCTTTAATTTCCAAGATTCTATCTTTTATTCTTCCTTCATTCCTCTTCTGTTTAGAGAACTTCTATTAATCATTCTTTTAGGTTAGGTCTGCTGATTAATTTACAATTGTAAATGTCTTTTTATTTATTTATTTATTTTTAAATTTTTATTTATTTGTTATAGAGAGAGAGAGCAAGCACAGGCAGACAGAGAGGCAGGCAGAGGCAGAGGCTGAGGGAGAAGCAGGCTACCTGTCGAGCAAGGAGCCCGACGTGGGACTCGATCACAGGATGCTGGGATCATGACCTCAGCCGAAGGCAGCCGCTTAACCAACTGAGCCACCCAGGCGTCCCTACAATTGTAAATGTCTTGATTTCCCTTGCATTCCTGAAGGATATTTCCACTGATTATAGAATTATGGGTTGGCAGTTCTTTTCTTTAAAAACTTAAAAAAATAGGGATGCCTGGGTGGCTCAGTGGGTTAAGCCTCTGCCTTCAGCTCAGGTCATGATCTCAGGATTCTGGGATCGAGCCCCGCCTCGGACTCTCTGCTCAGCAGGGAGCCTGCTTCCTCCCCTCTCTCTGTCTGCCTCTCTTCCTGCCTGTGACCTCTCTCTCTGTGTCAAATAAATAAATAAAATCTTTAAAAAAAAAATATTGTGCACTTCCTTTAACCTCCATGGTTACTGATAAGAAATCCACTGTCATTCTAGTTGTTTTTTGTGCTATCTGTAAGGTGTCCTTTTTCTTTCGTTTCTTTCAAGATTCCTTTGTTTTCATTTCTCAGAATTTTAACTGTGATTACTTTGGCCTGGAATCATCCTGTTTGGGGTTTGCTCATCTTCTTGAATCTACATATTTGTGTTTTTTATACCAAGTTTAGGAGGTTTCTAGTTGTTATTTCTCTACTACATTTTAAGTTCCATCATTTTTCTCCTCTCCTTTCATGATTCCAATGGCATGAATGCTACATTTTCTTTTTTATAATACCACATTTCCTTGAGGCCTATTCATATTTTTTCCTATTTTCTCTCAGTTATTCAAACTGAATAATTTCTATTGCTCTGTTTTTCAATTCACTGAGTTTTCTCACAGTTTCTTCCCATTCTGTTGTTGAGTCTATCCACTGAGGTGTTTTTTTTTTTTTTAATTTTAGTTATTGCATGTTTTGATTCCAGTATTTCCATTTGGTTATTTTTTATATTCTCTATTTCTTAGGTGAGATTTTAAAAATTTGTCTCAAGTGTGTTCATAATTCCTCATTAGATTCATTTTTATGATGATGACTTTGAAATTTTCATCAGATAATTTTAACATTCCTCTCATCTTAGCTTTGGTGTCTACTGATTGTTTTTTTACATAAGTAAAGGTTTGAAAGACTTTTATTATGACAAATGATTTTTCCATTGAAACCTCACCATTTTGTATAGCTTGTGATAAGACTTAGGATCTGATTTATACCTGTTTTATATGGTTTCTTCTAACACTGCTCCAACAGGAGAAGCAATGGGTGGTTCATTATTTCCAGGTGGGGCTAGAAATCCAGGTTCCCCACTCAGCCTCTGTTTATACCCTACAAGAGGTGAAGCTCCTCATTACTGCTGGTTAGATAGGAGTTGTAACTCCTCACTAGGCTTCTGCTGTAACCACCCTGGCTGTGAGGGGTAAGAGTGTTTTGTTACTGCTTTTCATGTAGCTTCCATTAATACCATAGCAAGAGGAGAGTTGCTCTTACTCCCAGGTGGTGGTGAAAGTCCTGATTCCACTTGGCCTCCAGTAACACTGCCCCAGCAAGGAGTTGAAGCACTTTATTATCAATGATGGGGCTAAAAATCCATAATCCATATCATCACCACTGATTGATCCTATAGGTGTGGTCTCATTGCCACCTGGCTAGACTGAAAGTCTCAGCTTCCCACTCAGTCTTCTCTGATACTACCATGGTCAAAGTGCCTCATAGCCCAGAGAGAGTGTAGGTCGCCTGCTCAGGCTTTGCTGCTGAGGGTAGTGGTAGGCCCATAGATCTCCCTGTTTGGTGTAGAGTGGTATTATCTAAAAGACTGTCCTACTAGGCTGTCACTTTCCTTGTTCTTTGGATAGAAAGAACATACTGAAGATGGTTATGATTTGTGTCAATTTTTGTTTGTTTGTTTAACATGTTCAATTCTTGCAATAAAGTATAAGAAGAGGCTTTCACTACATTTCTAGATGGATTGTCTCCTGTCTTTAAATTAAGTGCTTTACAATATTGATATGTTTCAATTAGTATGCTAAGCCCATAAGTTGTTATTCAATACAGAAAAAACATACAGAGGAAATACTAGGATAATTTAGAGAAAGCATAAAGCAGCTTGAATCCTAAATACTGGTATAAGTTCAACAGTTCTATCACCATGCTCAATGAACAAGCTTATACTTTTGAACTAAATCTGTAATTTTCATATCAGTGCTTTGGAATATTGCCTTGAAGTGAATTTTAAACATTTTGGAAGTGAGAATCACCTTTTCATATTATGATATTTCACTTTGTTTTATCCAACAGTTGACACAGTGCTACTCAGAGTGGAATCCATTGACCACAACATCAGCATCCCTGGGAACTTGTTACAAATGCAAATTCTTGGGCCCTACCCTGGACTTAAAATTTCTGGATATGAGGTTCAGGAGTCTCTGTTTTTAACCATTCCCAAGATCCACAGATAATTATAATATACAGCTCTGGCAAGGAGGGTAGGAATTCTTTTGGCTCCAGAACCTCATTGCCCATTCCATCTCTACCACTTAGCTGTGTTGTGTTACTCACTAGTTGCCTCAGTTTCCTTAATAGGGTAAAATAGGATATACCTCAGAGGATTCTTTCGAAAATTAAATAAATAAGTGAATAGATAAAAGGTACATGCTTAATACCTTATTCTTATTCTTACTGAATGTTTGGTATGATCATAATAGCTAAAAAAAAGAACTTTAATTGACTTTCTTTTCACTTGTATTTTCATTCACTAGAATTCATAGGGTATGGAAGTACCTGACTTACTTGTATTTAAGTCAGTTATTAAGATTGTATCTTTTTTCAACCATGCAAATATGAGCCTGTTACTTGTTAGTTTTACATTTTCTAGGAGAGATTTGGTGCACAAAACAAGGAATACATGGAGACATACATGTCACCTACACACATGCACATCGGTTGATTTACATCATGTTTGTATGGGATAATCCATGGAGCCCAAGCAAATTAGAGCACTGAGATTGTTTCAGAAATGTCCCCTTACTCCTGTGGCTCCTGGGACCTATCTCTTCTCTATATACCCCTACCCATTCAGTAGTTCTAACATAGCATACTGAATTAATCCTTTTTCCTCATTACATTTTTGCTCTACAAGAGCCTCTGAACTTAAAATCTGCTGTCTTCTAACTCCCTGAAGACCACTTTCTACTGTTCTATTGTAATAATGTTCCCTCTGGTCTAATTCCATATACAAGCCTCAGAACTTACTATGTGTATTCCTACCTCACCCTAATCTCATGGCTTCTGACAAGGACTTGTCAAAAGGGAAGATTTTGCCCATAGTCCGCACTTGGATCTTGATCATTACTTTTATATGAAAATATCCCATCTCATCATCAGCTTAATCATTATTTTTTAGGGCCAGTACATGAGTATAGTATGCTCTTTATCTTTTTATAAATTCAGCCTTTGATGATTCCATGTCTCCCATGACATAACCTTAAAAGAATTGAAATTTTGATAACAAACACTTTTTCATTTTCTAAATTATTTCTATGGGTACTCTCCTACTGATAATATCATTGGTCTCTTTCTTTACATATGGTGTGCTTTATATAACCTGATTCACTTAATTTCCATAACCCTATGCAGTAGGTCCTGTTATCATCCCTATTTTCCAGAGGATGAAACTGATACCAGTAACTTCCTAAGGTCAAACTGAAAGTACAAGGTCATAAGTGACTTATAACTCAGAGAACCTGACTTCCATAGCCCTTTTTCATGGCTACTTTGGTCCATGACGTCTTACTTAAAATAACCTCAGAGGGCATACTAGTTAAGGGAGGTTAAGTAAACTTGGCCTGGCGTAACTACACAGGTTCTCTGGCTTCGAATTCTACATTTTCTCCATTACACTGTAGGACCACTGTGCAAGTAAATGTTTGCTAATATAAATAAAGACTTGGGAGGACTTCTTCCATGGATTGTATTTTTTTCTACCTCTGACTTCTGGGATCACATCACAGCGATGCAGATGCAGATTCTTATCCTATATGTTAGAGACAGGAACAGAGAAAGAGAAAGAAAGGGAGGGAGGGAGAGAGGGAAGGAGAGAAGGATGAATGGAGGTAGGAAGAAGGCACATCTCATTAAGAGATAGGGTGTCTAATTTTCCATGCACCATCCATGTTTTGTTTCTATTTTACTAATTAAAGTATAAATGCCCTCATAGTTGTCACCATTCAATTGTAAATGAAAATCTATCCCAGAAAATGTTATAACACTCTCCCCCTGCCCCTTATTTATTCAGAGGAATAAGAAGGAGAAAAACATCAATAACAACAAAAAGCCATACCTGTGGTCTTGGCAGTTACAACCACTAAATCTAGTTTCAAATTCTATTAAAGTAATAGGACAAAAATTAAGAGGAAAAATCTGTACATATCCAGGGAGCAACAGAACATTAGCAATAAACAGCCTGGTTTATAAAGCACAGATTGGGCTCGACAGGTTTGGTCACATTTTTCCAATTGAATCACCGAGTTAGTGAATGAAGAGAAAGAAGTCAGTATACTCTCTTTGGCCCATGAGCTAGGAACACACAGCTATGTCTCTCTGTACTTAAAGACCAACTCAAGGAGGAGAAAGTTGAGGAAAACCAGTCAAATCAGCTATGGCAATTATTGAGTTTTTACTTGGACACTGAGGGGCCCCAGAAAGCAAGGATACAGAACTGTGTGTAATTGGAAGGTGATAAAGTGTTCCTCTTTAGCTGAATGATATCAGTGCATTTGCTAGAATTCTAGCTCTGTCCCAGTTTCTACTGGAAACTCAAAGGCAAGTATTGTACACTATCACCTTTGACGTACTAAGTGGTCTTAGGGCCTCGCCGTCATCAAATCTATGTGCCTGTTCCCTATAGCTGTGCCACTGTATCATGGTGGCTGTGATTGTGACCTTCATTTGTGGGTTTCTGGATTCCAGGACCACTTTCTTACATGCAGGGGACTTGTCCGAGTCAGAGGATTATCTCACCTTCTAATATCACCCAAGCTAAGAACGTTTCCATTGTCCTTTCTTACTCCACAAAAATAAGTACTTCCATAGAAGTACTGTGTCCCAGAATGTTGAATTGCGGGGCTATATGCAAGTATGTTGCAATTTTGTGTATTCCTTTATAGTCCTTCTGGGTAGGGGAGACTTGGCAGCCCACTGGCTCCCTAAATACGCAGATGGTCGGCACATTCTCTTTCAAAGGAATTGACTTTCCCCTCCATTTCTAATGAGTCACATTCCCAGGAGTCAGAACACTATAGTATAGCATATTCTTTCACTCAGAAACGTCCACTATATGTAAAAAAAAGAAAGAAAGTAAAAAGTTGTGCATAGAGCCAAGGATACCACACCATTTTCTAGATCAGATTATATCAAAATAAGATCCATCTGTGAATTCATAAATTTATTGTTGATTAACTGTATACTTTTCAAAATAAGTTTAGCATATAGACTTTCCTTCATTTTTTTTTTCTTTTCAAAATTAACAGGGGATCTTTTTTTCCATGTGTGCAACATATCTTCTCCCTGGTGATGGCTGAGAAGATTATGCTAGGGAAAATAGATTTAAGTTATTACCTGTTCTTCATTGCTGTAACCTATCTTTCTCTCTCTGAATCTGATCCTATGTTTCCAACCCTGAGATGCAATTCTTTTTTTTTCAGCTTTGGTCTTTGGACACTGTGTTTTGAATGTTGGCCATCCTTCTCTATTATCTGGTTAGTTTAAGAAATGGAGGCCAGGCCCATGCCATGTGTCTTCCCTTATTGCAGTTAAAGATCTCCTTGTTCACAGATATGGATATGAAAAAGAATTTTCCATGATGTTAATAAACAGAGAAAATTAGATTCTTTATTTTTCTATTTTCAAGCAGCCTTTTATGAGAGCTAACTGGAAAAGAGAAGGAAGTCACAGAAGAACCTGTATTTATTGATTATCAGCTGTGTACCAAGGATTGTTCTAGGTGCTCTAATGGACATTTTTCTTCTTTTATTTAGTCTTTCTAACAAAACTACAAGATACTTCCCTGTTATAGGTGAGAAAATGAGGTATATATAGAGAGTTCAAATTATGAGTCCAAGATCACAGAGAAAATGACAAAGAGAGCCCAGTTAAAAACAAGGACTGCTAATTCTCTAGTGGAAGGTGGGCTCTTAGGCCAGGATTTCTAGGATGGGTCCAGAAAGCGCCTCTGCTTTCCTGCTCATATCTCTTCTTTTAGAGGCATCTCCCTCCCAGTATCTTTCATTTCTTTTTTATTTTGTTTTTTATTGTGTTGTTAGTCACCATAAAATATTTCAATGTCCACGTTCCTCCTTCTGCCTATGACACTTATGGATAGTTTTAAAAATTTTATTTAGTGGAAGATAATAGAGAAAAGTGGATAAATAAGTGTATTATCTGAAATATTTTCACAAACTAGACATACCCATATTAGGTCACAGCCCAGAGCTAGCACTAGAGCATTATTAGCACCAGAAGCCCCCCATTTCTTCCTCATGCCCCCTTCCTGGAAGTAACCCCAAAGATAATCACTATCCTGACTTCTAACAATGTAGATTAGTTTTTTTCTGTTTTTGATATTTACCTAAATAGAATCATAGAGAATATATTCCTTTGTGTCTGGCTTTTGTTCTCCGTTTTGTTTGTGAAGTTCATGTAGGTTTTCCCATTAAGCATTAGCCCATTCATTTTAATCACTGCATGATATTCCACGGTATGCAATGTGTATGTTTTTACTTTTGACGGACATTTGTTTTTTTTTTTTCCAGTTTAAGGCTATTGCCAATAATGCTGTTCTTGACATTCCTGAGCGAGTCACCTGATACTCATACCTAGATACCTTTGTTGGCTATACATCTAGGACTGGAGTTGCTGCATTGTATGGATGTGTACACTTAGGTGTGATGAGTTGTGCCAAACAGTACTCAAATTCACTTACACCATGAGGATTCCATGAGGATTTCCACCATGAGGATTCAGCATCCTTGACAGCACTTGGTATTGTCAGTCTTTTAAATTTTAGCAACCTGGTTTATGTGTTTAGATATATCATCGTGGTTGTAATTTCTCTTCTCTTGATGACCCATGGGTTAATCACCTTTTCCAGTGTTCATTTAATTGATAGTCTTTTGATCTCGCACCTATCACCTGGCCAGGAGCTCTGAACTGTCCTTCAGAATATAAGCTTTGCTATTAGCCTTTTGCACCAAAGTACTTCAGGTATGTGAAGGAACTCCTCACATTTATTCCTTCCTTTGGGCTCTTGCCCTTGTAGTCCCCCACCCCAGAAGAGTCTGTATCAGAGGCACTTTGACAATATTTCTAATTTTTAATTTTATTTATTTATTTATTTGAGAGAGAGAGAGAGAGCATGTATGCAAATGTGGGGGGAGGAACAGAGGAGGAGGGGAGAGAAAGGGAAAGAATCTCAAGTGGCTTCTGGCACTGAGTGCAGAACCAACATGGGCTCGGTCTCACAATCTTGAGATCATGACCTGAGCCAAAATCAAGAATTGCTTGGATGCTTAACTGACTGAGGCACCCAAGCACCCCTGTCAGAGGCACTTTGACAATTACTTTCTGACCACCAACCTGTTTCACTATCTCATAATCGCTGTTCCTTCTCTATCTTGTAAGTAAAGATGTGGAATGTACAGTATTTCTTGAGCAGGCTTAAGTCAAATTTACCATGTTCTGTAATGAGATCTGGCCCCAAGCCAAGTGTGCCAGTGATCATTCTCTTTCCTCTTACTCCTGTTTTGATCTGCAGTCCTTATTATTTGCTCAAGATTGTTCTGCCATCAGACTGTCTCTGAATATACAATTCATTGTGCACCCATCCACACTGAAGTGAGGGAGAGTTGGCATCAGAGGTCTCATTTCATAGTGGAGTGTGTTTTGAGAAAGATCCATAGTAGTTTTTAAAATAATACTTACTCAGTAAAAACTGGGCTACAATCCTCACTTCTTTGCAGCCATTAACTTTGAACCTCTCCTACCTTCGTAAAAGGAAAGAGTAAAAGGGCAGCTTTCTTGCACAAATACATCAATTTAGGGGAAAAAATCCTGGTTTATGCTTAGTAATTTAATATCAACCAAAGTCATTACTTATATATCTAAATTATAGCCTTGCTATCATGGGAGGAAACTGATTTTTTTTTAAAGAAAGAAATTTGCACCCTTCTGTATAAAAATACTTCTATAGTATGATAACACATCAGATGTGGAAGCTAATGATTTTACTCTGATAAATATAAAAGCATACTTATATGGTATTAGGGATGTCAAACTTAAAATCAGGTTTTGCCTTCAACATTTACTAGAATGGTTTTTATCAGTTTAATGCTTTGAACCTCTGTTACTAGCCAATAAGAAATACTTTTTTCCCCATACTACTCACTGAGCTCTATGGCATTAATTTTTTTTTAAATTTCCCTACAAATCCAACCAACCAACCAACCAACCAATCAACCAACCACCAACTAAATGAACATGCAAAAGAGGACCCTCAGAAGTGTATACATAGTAACTGAGAGACTGACTTTTGTTCCATCTGGTATAGTAACTGAGGATTTCTCTTTGCTCCTAGTGCTTAGTGCAATACAACATGGGTTCTTATGACTTTGCCAGTGTCTTGGAGACTGATTGATAAGAAGCTTATACTAGGTTATGTTAATAAGATGCTAGAGTTGTCTTTTAAAAATAAAAAATCTTAATTGGTTATTTAAGAAATGATTTGTCACGTACCTTAAAAATAAACCAAGTTAAAAAATTTCTTTAAATTGAAACCTGTTCATATGGTTGGCATATCTTTATTCTCCACAAAATGTGATGAGAATTAAGTTAATAGTAGACGCTATTTTAGTCTGAGTAGACGACATTTGTTTGGGCATTGAATAACCAGTTCCTTACTAAAGGTTTTATATTCTCATCAAATACAGACCCAGGTCTAGGATCTCAGAGAAGGACCATTTCTAGAAAACATATGTACTGAAATAATAACTTCATGGATATAACATTCTACATCTTTGTACTTCAATTTCCTATTCATATAAACATGAGATTTCCAGTAGTTTTCAAATCCATGTATGACTCATTTCCAAGGCTCTATTGTCTGATCACAGGCCAATCCCTGTTGGCAAATACGAAGTACTGACCACATCAACATGGGGAAAAAAAAAAAGCTGCACTGCAAAAAGAGGGAATATATACCCTTGTCTCAAACTACATGCCACCCAATGCTCTGTTGACTGTTTTCAATCACATACTTCTGTTTGGTCCCAGAAAATTAATGGGATATGCATGTTTCAGAATGTCTAAATTTTTTTATATGATTCCCTGAATTCACTCGCCATTTCCACTGTAACAAACATTCTGTGTAGCAGAGTGATTAAAAGAACTGCTTAAAACTCTCAGCCCCGTGATTTCTTTCTTGGTGAATTTGAGTTCCTCTTAACATTTAGAGAAGCAGAGAATATAAACAAAGATAATAAATCATGGAGGCATTCTGGTCCTTGATTACAGTGGCCTGCAAAGCCATTTGTATGTCTTCCCTCCTGGGGTTATTGAGTCCTTCCTTAGAAACCAGGAGCTGATAACTGTCTTCTTTTACGTAAGAGGTTGGGTTTCTGGTGATTGCAGTGACTCATAAGTTATGCTTATTGATGAAAGCTAAGTATTCTTGTTTGCCCATGTCCCTGATTTCCCTTTGACTTTTTATTATTATTTTGCTTTGTATTTCAGAACTGTATATCATTTGTCACATGAAGGAAAGATTGACAAACTGAATTTCAAAATTTCCTTAACATCCTTATATAACATGGTTTCCAAAAATATTTAAACATGCGATCACCCTCATGCAGCCTCATTACTCACCATCCAAAAATAATAATAAAAATATTATAATAATCCTAGAATTTATATGGGTAACTGTAGGAAATTGGTCATAAAGGGGCAGGGAGCCGCACTACCTACTATTGGGGGAGACATTTCAAAAAGGTATATTTTCTCATAGTGTGTGGAAAAAGATTATGAAGATGCCTGGTAATGCAAATGTGACTTATTAGCATCATTGTCATCATGAATAAGGGATGTTTTGCAGACATGACAGTAATCCCTCAGATTATGTGAGGATTAGAGTTTTTGGTTTGGTTATTCTCAGATGGTTATTATTTTATTTTTTAATGATATATTTATTTGAAAGAGAGGGAGTACGAGCAGGGGGGGAGGTGCAGAGGGAGAAGGAAAGAGAGAATCCTCAAGCAGAATCCCAGCTGAGCACAGAGCCTCACACAGCTGGATCCCAGGACCCTGAGATCATGACCTGAGCTGAAATCAAGAGTCTGACTGAACCACCCAGGCACCCCTCAGATTGTTATTAGAAATCATCTCATAAGATCTTCACTTCACAGTGTTTTTGCAAGAAGGTCACATCACAGGAAAGTTGTTTTTTTTTTTTTTTAAAGATTTTATTTATTTATTTGATAGACAGAAATCACAAGTAGGCAGAGAGGCAGAGAGAGAGGAGGAAGCAGGCTGTCCGCAGAGCAGAGAGCCCGATGCGGGGCTCGATCCCACGACCCTGGGATCATGACCGGAGCCGAAGGCAGCGGCTTTAACCCACTGAGCCACCCAGGCGCCCCCACAGAAAAGTTGTTTAAAAAGAGTTAGAAATGGGGGCCAGAACATAGGGAAACTATTGAAGGAGGATTGCTAATCAATACAGAGCATAAATCACTGGACAGCGATAGTTCCATGGTATGACTTTCATGGGCCCCTTCGGCCATGAAACCTTGTTAAAAATTCTATTTTAGGATGTTGTTGATGAAAAGACAAATGGACTAATATTGTATGATACAATCTTTTTGTGACCTGAAAGTTGATGTTTTTCTTCTAGTTTAAAAAAAAAAAGCATTTTCGTAGGTCTCTAAAAAGTATTATGGACACTTGGCAGCGTGCCTGCTATGCCTGTAGGTAGATGAGGCCCAGGCAGCAAGTCACCCACTCAGTCTCAGCCATTAGAATGTGTTTAGATTATCACACAATCAGACACCATCTTAGATAACACAGGATGAAGCTCTGGGGGATTGAAATGTGGGGCAGGTGTGTTTCAATACAAAGACAAAGATGATAGAATGTGGCTTAGAAAGAAAAGACTGCAGTCTGGGTTCTAGAGAAGGGGATGAAAGTGATAGAAGTAGAGGTCCTAAGGATCCAGAGAAATGTTTAAAAATGGAGCAGGTAGGAGGATGAGCAGAACAGTGAAGCACAAAATAAAAATCCTGATCCCAGTGATCTCCAAGGTTATCAACAGAATCATATATGTTGGAAATGACTTTAGTCTTAATATCCCTTCTGGAAGAAATTGCTTTTATTTGTATAAACTAGATGATTTATGATAAAGTATCTATCCATTTGCTTTTTTCCTGATCTCAGTGGAGGAAAATTATCCTCTATGCAGTTGCAACACTGAAAGAAAATTACTCTTTTTGCCTTTCTGTATTTTTCCCAGCATACCTTTTAACTAACTTCATAAGCTTTATACTTGCAAGTCTTTTAATTGAAGGAACGTCAAAGCCTCCTATGTCGTTGGAGACTTGCAATCTCTGTGCTCACTTCATCTATAAAAGTTAAAAGTCAGCCCTTGTTGAACATTCTTACCTTCATTCCTGCTAAAAATGATGCCAAACATTAGCAGAGTTGGGGGATGGGGAAGGGGTATTTTAATTCAGCCTTTAACGGGTTTACCAAGATGCCTTTGAAAATTGAGCTGAGATGGATACACATGTCAACATACTATAGGAGAATACAGTCAGAATTGTCTTCTCATAGAATGAAGACTTTTTACTCTGAACCCTGGAATAAAAACACAACTCCCCTCTATTGCAAAACATCTTCCTTTACTGGAAACATTTTTAAAAATTGATTTTAATTACTCTTCTTTCAGTATTTTGGGTCATCATTAACACCAAGATAAGATTTCACGTATGGGGGCCTCTGGGTGGCTCAGTCAGTTAAACATCTATTTGCCTTCGGCTCAGGTCATGATCCTAGAGTCCTGGGATCCAGCCCCACATCAGGCTCCCTGCTCAGCAGAGAGTCTGCTTCTCCCTCTGAAAGACAGGATTTTTATGTTATGGTCACATATGTGGGGGGAAATACATGGTATCTCTTTCTGTGGGTTGTAGAGAGAGACGGGTTGGATAAATTACTTCTGTCTAGTCAGACTCCTACCTTATGTTGTGTCATTCATCAGGCAAGGAGAATAGGAAATCAAATGGAGAGGAACGATTATGATGTTAACACATCAACAGCAAGCTGATTTGAATAGTATTGACATGGCGTGTAGCAACTCTACTAACCCTGTAATTTCTTTGTAATCTCAGCAGGTTGTGTATATATAGCAACAGAAGGACCATGTAAAATCAGAGTTGGTTGTCAGGAGGACTGTAAGACACAGGGGTGGATACCCATGCAGTGACTATGTACACTGTTCCCCAAACATTGAAAAGAAAGCTTTGTGAACCGCTTTGGGTTAGCTTAACAAGGACACACACAAGGCCAGGTAGCAATATCGTAAAGGGAGTATCGTAAAGGGAGTTTGCTCTTAGGGGATAGAGGGAAAAAGACACCATAAATTGGGGCACCTGGGTGACTCAGTGGGTTAAACCTCTGCCTTCGGCTCAGGTCATGATCCCAGAGTCCTGGGATCGAGCCCCGCATCAGGTTCTCTGCTTAGCAGGGAGCCTGCTTCCTCCTCTCTCTCTGCCTGCCTCTCTGCCTACTCATGATCTCTGTCAAATAAATAAATAAAATCTTAAAAAAAAATAAAAAAGACACCAAAAAGCTAATGAAGCTGACAGTCTGGGTGCCTGGGTGGCTCAGTTGGTTAAGCGTCTGCCTTTAGCTCAGGTCATGATCCCAGGGTTCTGGGATTGAGTCCCTCCTCAGCAGGAAGTCTGCTTCTTCCTCTGCCTCTGCCTCTTACCCCTGCTCATGCTCTCTCACTGAAATAAATAAATAGAATCTTAAAAAAAACTAAAAGAAGCTACAGTCTTTGGACAGTCAATAGTACTTTTATAAGAAGCAGAAAGGGAAGTTTCATCATGCAAACTTTTTCTCTCATTTTCTATTCCTATTTGAAGACTTATTTGCATGGTTCTCACCCCAATAATCTAAATTACAGAGAAGCTTTCCTGCATATTTGCTATGCTGGGATAAAAGCATATTGAAACTTTGATTTTATTAAGTGCACACTGCATACAGAGATTTACTTTCCAAGTAAACATTAAGTGATTTATGCACTAATAGAATACAAGCTTCTGATACTGTTTTGGGGAATTCTGAAGGATTTATGACTTTTCCCACATCTCCCTCTTACCAACTTAGATATTCTTCAGGATTTTATCATTGTTTTTGACAAAATACCTTAAGTTGAAGGTTGTAGTAAAAAGCGCTCCAAATGCCAAATATTGGATAAAAACAGAGGCTATTCAGATTGCTAAAGAAAATCTTGATTTAGCCACCCCTTCTAAAATTAAAAACCAAATCTGCAAAGCCTTATGTTATTTTTATATATTGTGTGTGTAAATAAAATAGAGTGTTGGACCATTTTTCATAGTATTTAACTAAATCTCATTTGTTTTCACCAAATGAGGAATAAATTCTTCATTTACTATATCATTTTACTTTTCTCTCCGTGACTCTTTTTTCCAAGCAAACAGATTTTGCAATCAGATGCCTCCTAGCCGGGTGTTCATGAGCTGTGATGGATTACTTTTAATAGGTGCTATTTTCCTACTTCATTAACTGCTCTTTATCTGGCGGTGTTTCTTTGGGCAAGTTAGAAAAGAAACAATGTTTCAGCCATTTACCCAAATAGGCAATGACATCAAATGTGTTTTTAAAAAGTTGATTATGCACACACAAAGATGTGTTTATTTTAGGAATATGTATGAGTAAAAGCTTGAGACTACATGTGCGCGCATGCGCACGCACTTTTTCAACTTAAAACTCTCTGCTGGCTGACTGCCATCTCCATGCCAGTCTCCATGGCAACTTTCTTAAGGATAAGTAACAGAAATGTGAGGAGGCCGCCTGCCCACAAACAAAGTTGCCACAGCCCTGCCAGAGACCTGACTAGACACAATCCCAGAACACTCCACATTCCATGAGAGTTATGCAGGTTATTGCAGCTGGCTCCATTTAAAGGTACAACGCCTCCAGTCCTAGGAGGAAAGGTAAAGAATGTCTTCCCAGATAGTGATTGGAATGTAGATGCACAATCTACATGTCTCGACATTGACATTATTTTTCCCTTCCCGTTGCTTTGAATAACTTAAAGGTTTTATACCGAGCATTTACTTTGGAGTGATATTTGGAACTTTTCCTTTACAGAGACCATTGCCTGATACAGCGTGCTGAAAACCCCACCAGGACACGATTTATGTACCTTTAAATCACTTGCATAACATGTCAGCTAAGTAATGCTTTAAAATTTTGTCCTATCTGCTTTTGTGAAAATAATAGATTTGTTTTTTAATAAATTTTAATGCATTTATACAAGTTTTTCCAAGAAATTAATACAATTATTTATTAAAATATATGGCCATGGACTGAATGTTTGTGTCCTCCCAAAATTCATAACTTGAAATCCTAACCTCCCGCAAAGTAATGGAATGGTATTAGTAGGTGGGACCTTTGGTGGGTGCTTAAGTCAGGAAGGTGGAACCCTCGTGAATGGGATTAGTGCTTTTATGAAAAGGGTCTATGAAAGCTTCCTAGCCCCTTCCTATATTTAAGGACACATTTAGAAGGTGCTGGCTATGAACCAGGAAGTGAGCCCTCATTACAGAACATGAGCCTTTTGGTACCTTGGTCTTGAACCTCTGACCTCTAGAACTGTGAGAAATAAATTTCTGTTGCTTATAAACTATTCCAGGTAGGGTATTTTATTATAGCAGGCCAAACAGACTGAGACAGTTATATATATAATGTATATCATTAATTCTCAACCAGGGACAATTTTTCCCCCTTGAGGCACTTGGCAATATCTGGAAATTTTTTGGTTTGAAATGGGGGTCATACTACTGGCATCTAGTGGGTAGAGTTGGGAATACTTAGAAGTATTCTACAGTGCACAGAAAGCTCCCAGAACAAAGGATTACTGGCCCAAAATATCAATAGTGCCGAAGTTGAGAAAATTTCATATATACACTTAGATATAATGAGTGTATGTTGTGTGCTGTGTGCGTGTGTAGGTGTGTATACACAGACTGATTTTATTTTTATTTATTTTTTTTAAAGATTTTATTTATTTATTTGACACAGAGAGAGATCACAAGTAGGCAGAGAGGCAGGCAGAGAGAGGGGGTGGGGAAGCAGGCTCCCCGCTGAGCAGAGACCATGATGCGGGGCTCAATCCCAGGACCCTGAGATCATGACCTGAGCCGAAGGCAGAGGCTTAACCCTCTGAGCCACCCAGGCGTCCCTACACAGACTGATTTTAAAATAAAAAGCCTCATTTGTAGCATGTTCAGATAGCAATAAACTACACTAAGGCACTTTTCTATCTAAGTTGTTTTTGCTCTGTGTGTTCAGAGTGGGAGCCAGAATTCTAATAACAATGTCAATCTTAGCTCCACTGTTTGGATTTATCTGTATAATTTGTTTGACACTCCTGTATCTGCAATTGTTTTTTAAGACCACAAAAAATTACCTGAGCACACCAGACCTACCTTAGGGAGTGAAAACGACGTATAGTTTATTTTGTCTCTGAGGATGATTTCTATGCAATGAACTATAAATAATATACAGAATGTTTTGACATGAACTATTAATTATTTCCCATTAGGAATTAGTAAAATGCTTAGTAAGTACAGCTAAGGGACACATGTTTGATCTGCAGCATCCAGATTGCTCATTTCATCACCAAAGTTCTGCTAATGCTCTCCAGAGTGCTCAATCTTGTTCTATCCAGTACTATTTGCAGTTTCCCTTATGTCAGGTTTTTTAACTGATTATGGAAAGTTCTGCATTTCTAGTTGCACAAATGCAAAGCTCACTTTAAAGACAAACCCAGGAAGGTTTGTTGCACTAAGCAGTGCTCCTCAAGGTGTGGTTATCTTGCTCCTCAAGATCTGGTGAAGGGCTGCAAACATTTGATTACTGGTCTACCACAACTTATTTATTTTTTTTTAAAGATTTTCTTTTCTTATTTGAGAGAGAGAGTGAGTGAGAGAGAGCACAAGCCAGGGGAGGGAGGAGAAGACTCCCCATTGAGCAGGGAGCACAATGTGGGTCTCCATCCCAGGACCCCAGGATCAGGACCTGAGCTGAAGACAGATGCTTAATCCACTGAGCCAGCCAGGAGCCCACACAAAATTTAGATCTGGATATTCAAAGTAATCTTTTAGAAACTTTCATAGCAATTTAATAATGTGCATTTCATCCAATAGTTGGATGTTGTTGAATGTGTGTATTGAGTCACAGGGGATCCTTACTAACTATGAAGTAGTCAGTGGGATCGCATGAAATCACTTGGCAAGGTCACACATTGATCTGTGACATTGGAAATTGAAAAAAAAAAATAACAAAACAGCCAAACACTGATAATGTAGGAAATAACATCACATTCATTATTTTTTTAAACCTGGAAATGCCTCCTTATTTTATTCATGCATAGGTTAGTTCTGCTTATATCTGGGTGTGTCTGGTTAAGCTACCCTTGTATTTTTTATGATGTTGAGGTTAGTTGGTTACTCTTCCTAGGTAGAATACTCTATGCTTTTGGTAAGGGTCTTCTTTTTGAGAGAAGTCAGCATCATGTGTATAATTAAGATTATATTATGTTGCTATAATCAGGAGCCTCCAGATCTCAGAGACTTAACTTGGCAAAGCTTTATTTCTGGATCTCAGTACTGTCTATCATGGAAAGCAGGAGCCTCTCATTGTAGTCACACAGGAACCCAAGCTGATGGAGCATCCACCATGTTTAACGTTCGTGATCTGTATCAAGAAACAAAGGGAGTTTCTGGTTGCTCTTTCATTGGGTAATTAAATGCTGTGCCTCAGAAGTGATTCACATGTTACTTATCTTTCCACAGTGGCCAGATCCATGGGATCCTTTGACCCCATCCAACTATAAGAGAAAAGGGGTACAAATCAACATTTGCCCAGGAAGTAGGGACCCAGAAAGACTTGGTGAACCCTATTAAAGGCTATGACAGGGGCGCCTGGGTGGCTCAGTGGGTTGATGCCTCTGCCTTCGGCTCAGGTCATGATCTCAGGGACCTGGGATCGAGCCCCACATAGCGCTCTCTGCTCGGCGGGGAGCCTGCTTTCTCCTCTCTCTCTGCTTGCCTCTCTGCCTACTTGTGATCTCTGTCTGTCAAATAAATAAAAATCTTAAAAAAAAAAAAAGGCTATGACATTGGAAAATACCTAGGCATTATTACAAAGCATACGCTTTTGCTTGTAACATCCCTGGGTTCTTTTCAGCATATCCCTTCCACTTCTACTTAGGTATAGGAGGAAGTATTAGGAAGCAAAAATATTATTTTGATTTCGGATAGAATCCTAACCCTCAACTTGGTTGTGGTATAACCACACATAAATCATTTAATCTCTTTCAAATGGAACAATGGGGTAGGGGAGTCAAGATGGCGGAGAAGTAGCAGGCTGAGATGATATCAGGTAGCAGGACATCAGCTAGATAGCTAATGAATACTTTGCTATTCCGAACACTTACAAATCCAATAGGAGATTGAAGAGAAGAAGAGCAACAATTCTAGAAACAGAAAATTGAACACTTTCTGAAAGGTAGGACTGGAGGAGAGGTGAATCCAATGCTAGAGGAAGATAGACCACGGTGGGGAGAGTCCGGCTCCTGGCAAGTGGTGGAGCAATGGAGCACAGAATCAGGACTTTTAAAAGTCTGCTCCACTGAGGGACATTGCTCCAGAGGCTAAACCGGGGTGAAGCCCACATGGGGACAGCGTGGCCTCAGGTCCCATGGGGTTACAGAAGGATCGGGGGTATCTGAGTGTTGCAGAGCTCGTAGGTATCAGAGCAGGGAAGCCGGCTACAGAGACGGAGCCAAGGAGTGAGCTCTCAGCTTGGGGTTACCTTGAACCATAATCTGTGACACAGGCCACTTCTCTGTGAGTGGGGTCCCCACAAGATCCTGGCCGGGGGGGGGGGGACCCCTCTGGAAGAGCTTAGTGATCTGCGGGGTTCAGAGACTCCAGGAGGAGCTGTGTGCCCGAGGCAGAGACGCTTGGTCACAGGCTGGGTGAGCTCAGAGCGCAGCCAGAGGCCAGAGACTGGAGTGATTGAGCAGTTTTCTCTGAGGGTGCACCGAGGAGTGGGACCCCTAGCTCCTGGCTCCTCCAGGCCAGAGACTGGGAGGCCGCCATTTTCATCCCCGTCCTCCGGAACTCTACGGAAAGCATTCAGGGAAGAAAGGCTCCTGAAAGCGAACAGGAGCGGATTACGTAGCCTGGCCCCTGGTAAAGGTGGTGCAGTTCCGCCTGGGGCAGAGACACTTGAAAATCACTACAACAGGCCCCTCCCCCAGAAGATCAACAATAAATTCAGCCAAGACCAAGTTCACTTACAAGGAGAACAGCAGAATTCCAGAGGAGGAAAAAGCAAAGCATGGAATTCATGGTTTTCTCCCCATGAACCTTTAGTCTTGCAAAGTTAATTAATTTTTTTTAATTTAATTTTTTTTCTGCTAATTTTTTAAACTTTTACCCTTTCCCCTTTTAACGTTTTTTAACTAGTTTATCTTAACAATACCTTTCATTAAAAAAATAATCTTTTTTGAACCTTTATTATTATACTCATATTTTATCTTCATTGTATCTAACTTTTTTTTTGTATACACATAGGGTTTTTTTCTTCTAAAAATTTGGGGTACAACTTCTAATAGATCAAAATACACCCTAAATCTAGCACTGGGCTTGTTCTAGTCTCCAGCCCAAGCAAATTCTCTCCACTTTCTTTGTCTTCTCGAACGAACTTATCTTATCAACTCCTTTTTTAGAAATTAGAAAAAGAATTTTTTCATCTTTATAGTCATATTCCATCCCTTCATTGTGTTTACCCTTTATATATGTTTTTCATTCTTTAAAATTTTGGGAGGTAGTTTCTTCCAAGAGACCAAAATACTCCCAAAATTAAGTGGGTGATGCTGTTCTAGTCACCAGTCTAATATGTATATATGTATATATATATTTCTGGTTTATATTTTTTATTTACTTGTTTTCTTTAAAAATTTTTTTTTGAATTTCTTTTTACCTCCTCCCCCCCCTCCATGATTTGGGGTCTCTTCTGATTTGGTTAAAGCACATTTTCCTTGGGTCTTTGCCAACCTTTTAGTATTTTATCTGCTCCTTCATATATTCTCATCTGGACAAAATGACAAGGCAGAAAAACTCACCACAAAAAAAAGAACAAGAGGCAGTACTCAAGGCTAGGGACCTAATCAACATGGGCATTTGTAATATGTCAGATCCAGAGTTCAGAATGACGATTCACAACATTCTAGCCGGGCTCAAAAAAAGGCATGGAAGATGTTAGAAAAATCCTGTCCGGAGAAATAAAAGCCCTTTCTGGAGATATAAAAGAACTAAAATCTAACCAAATTGAAATTTTTAAAAAGCTATTAATGAGGTCCGATCAAAAATGGAGGCTCTTACTGCTAGGATAAATGAGGCAAAAGAAAGAATTAGTGATATAGAAGACCAAATGACAGAGAATAAAGAAGCTGAGCAAAAGAGAGACAAACAACTACAGGACCACGAGGGGAGAATTCGAGAGATAAGTGATACCATAAGATGAAACAACATTAGAATAATTGAGATTCCAGAAGAAGAAGAAAGAGAGGGGAGCAGAAGGTATATTGGAGAGAATTATTGTAGAGAATTTCCCTAATATGGCAAAGGGAACAAGCATCAAAATCCAGGAGGTGCAGAGAATTTACCTCAAAATCAATAAGAATAGGTCCACACCCTGACATCTAGTGGTAAAATGTACGAGGACAAAGAGAAAATCCTGAAAGCAGCCTGGGACAAGAAGTCTGTAACATACAATTGTAAAAATATTAGATTGGTAGTGGACTTATCCACAGAGACCTGGCAGGCCAGAAAGAACTGGCATGATATATGAGCACTAAACAAGAAAAAGATGCAGCCAAGAATACTATATCCAGCTAGGCTATCATTGAAAATAGAAGGAGGGATAAAAAGCTTCCAGGACAAACAAAAACTGAAAAAATTTGCAAACACCAAACCAGCCTACAGGAAATATTGAAAGGGGTCCTTTAAGCAAAGAGAGACCCTAAAAGTAGTAGATCATAAAGGAACAGAGACAATATAGAGTAACAGTCACCTTACAGGCAGTACAATGGCACTAAATTCCTATCTCTCAGTAGTTACCCTGAATGGAAATGGGCTAAATGCCCCAACCAAAGACACAGGGTATCAGAATGGATAAAAAAAACAACAACAACACCTATAAATATGCTGCCTACAAAAAACTCATTTTAGACCCAAAGACACCTCCAGATTTAAAGTGAGGGGGTGGAAAACAATTTACCATGCTAATGGACATCAGAAGAAAGCTGGGGTGGCAATCCTTATATCACATCAATTAGATTTTAAGCCAAAGACTATAATAAGAGATGAGGAAGGACACTTCATCATACTCAAAGGGTCTGTCCAACAAGAAGATCTAACAATTTTAAATATCTATGCACCTAACATGGGAGCAGCCAACTATATAAACTAATTAATAACAAAATCAAAGAAACACATCAACAATAATACAATAAGAGTAAGGGACTTTAACACTCCCCTCACTGAAATGGACAGATCATCCAAGCAAAAGATGAACAAGAAAATAAAGGCCTTAAATGACACACTGGACCAGACTGACATCAGATATATTCAGAACATTCCATCCCAAACCAACAGAATACACATTCTTCTCTAGTGCACATGGAACATTCTCCAGAATAGATCACATCGTGGGTCATAAATCAGGTCTCTACCAGTATCAGAAGATTGGGATCATTCCCTGCATATCTTCAGACCACAATGCTCTGAAGCTAGAACTCAGTCACAAGAGGAAATTTGGAAAGAACCCAAATACATGGAGAATAAAGAGCATCCATCTAAAGAATGAATGGATCAACCAGGAAATTAAAGAAGAATTGAAAAAAAATCATAGAAACAAATGATAATGAAAACAAAATGGTTCAAAATCTGTGGGACACAGCAAAGGCAGTCCTGCGAGGAAAATATATAGGGATACAAGCCTTTCTCAAGAAACAAGAAATGTCTCAAATACACAACCTAACCCTACACCTAAAGGAGCTGGAGAAAGAATAACAAAGAAAGCCTAAGCCCAGCAGGAGAAGAGAAATAATAAAGATCAGAGCAGAAATCAATGAAATAGAAACAAAAAAAAACAATAGAAAAAATTGATGAAACTAGGAGCTGGTTCTTTGAAAGAATTAATAAGATTGATAAACCCCGGCCAGACTTATCAAAAAGAAAAGAGAAAGGACCCAAATAAATAAAATCATGAATGAAAGAGAAGAGATCACAACCAACACCAAAGAAATACAAACAATTTTAAGAACATATTATGAGCAACTCTACACCAACAAATTTGACAATCTGGAAGAAATGGATACATTCCTAGGGACATATACACTACCACAACTGAACCAGGAAGAAATAGAAAACCTGAACAGATACATAACCAGTAAGGAGATTGAAGCAGTCATCAAAAATCTCCCAAGAAACAAGAGCCCAGGGCCAGATGGCTTCCCAGGGGAATCCCATCCCAGGGGAATGTTCTACCAAACATTTAAAGAAAAATTAACTCCTATTCTCCTCAAACTTGTTCCAAAAAAGAGAAATGGAAGGAAAACCTCCAAACTTATTTTCTGAGGCCAGCATCACCTCGATCCCCAAACCAGACAAGGATCCCATCAAAAAAAAAAAAAGAATTACAGACCAATAGCCTTGATGAACACAGATGCAAAAATTCTCACCAAAATACTAGCCAATAGGATCCAACAGGACATTAAAAGGATTATTCACCATGACCAAGTGGGATTTATTCCAGGGCTGCAAGGTTGGTTCATCATCCACAAATCAATCACTGTGATACAATACATTAATAAAAGAAAGGACAAGAACCATATGATACTCTCAATAGGTGTTGAAAGAGCATTTGACAACGTATAGCATTCCTTCCTGATCAAAACTCTTCAAAGTGTAGAAATAGAGGGCACATACCTCAATATCATCAAAGCCATCTATGAAAAACCCACCACAAATATCATTCTCAATGGAGAAAATCTGAGAGCTTTTCCACTAAGGTCAGGAACATGGCAGGGATGTCTATTATCACCACTGCTATTCAACATAGTACTAGAAGTCCTAGCCTCAGCAATCACAAAAAGAAATTAAAGGCATCCAAATCGTCAAAGAAGAAGTCAAACTATCACTCTTTGCAGATGGTATGATACTATATGTGGAAAACCCAAAAGACTCCACTCCAAAGCTGCTAGAGCTTGTACAGGAATTCAGTAAAGTGTCAGGATATAAAACCAATGCACAGAAATCAGTTGCATTTCTTTACACCAACAACAAGACAGAAGAAAGAGAAATTAAGGAGTCAATACCATTTACAATTGCACCCAAAACCATAAGATACCTAGGAATAAACCTAACCAAAGAGGCAAAAAATCTATACTCAGAAAACCATAAAGTACTCATGAAAGAAATTGAGGAAGACACAAAGAAACGGAAAACTGTTCCATGCTCATGGGTTGGAAGAACAAATATTGTGAAAATGTCTATGCTACCTAAAGCAATCTACACATTTAAAGCAATGCTTATCAAAATCCCATCCATTTTTTTCAAGAAAATGGAACAAATCATCCTAAAATTTATATGGAACCAGAAAAGAACTTGAATAACCAAAGGATATTGAAAAAGAAAGCCAAATTTAGTGGCATCACAATTCCAGACTTCAAGCTCTACTACAAAGCTGTCATCATCGAGACAGTATGGTAGTGGCAAAAACAGACACATAGAACAATGAAACAGAATAGAGAGCCCAGAAATAGACCCTCAACGCTATGGTCACCTAATCTTCAACAAAGCAGGAAAGAATGTCCAATGGAAAAAAGACAGCCTCTTCAACAAATGGTGTTGGGAAATTGGACAGCCACATGCAGAAAAATGAAATTGGATCATTTCCTTACACCACACACAAAAATAGACTCAAAATGGATGAAGGACCTCAATGTGCGAAAGGAATCTCAAAATCTTTGAGGAGAACACAGGAAGCAACCTTTTTGACGCAGCAACTTCTTCCTAGGAACATCGCCAAAGGCAAGGGAAGCAAGGGAAAAAATGAACTATTGGGACTTCATCAAGATCAAAAGCCTTTGCACAGCAAAGGAAACAGTTAACAAAACCAAAAGACAACTGACAGAATGGGAGAAAATATTTGCAAACAACATATCAGATAAAGGGCTAGTATCCAATCTAGAAAGAACTTATCAAACTCAACACCCAAAGAACAAATAATCCAATCAAGAAATGGGCAGAGGACATGAAGAGATATTTCTGCTAAGAAGTCATCCTGATGGCCAACAGACACATGAAAAACTGCTCCACATCACTCAGCATCAGGGAAATGCAAATCAAAACCACAATGAGATACCATCTCATACCAGTCAGAATGGCTAAAATTAACAAGTCAGGAAATGGCAGATGCTGGCGAGGATGTGGAGAAAGGGGAACCCTCCTACACTGTTGGTGGGAATGCAAGCTGGTGCAACCACTCTGGAAAACAGCATGGAGGTTCCTCAAAAAGTTGAAAATAGAGCTACCTTATGACCCAGCAATTGCACTACTGGGTATTTACCCTAAAGATACAAACATAGTGATCCGAAGGGGCACGTGCACCTGAATGCTTATAGCAGCAATGTCCACAATAGCCAAACTATGGAAAGAACCTAGATGTCCATCAACAGATGAATGGATAAAGAAGAATTGGTATATATATATAATGGAATACTATGCAGCCATCAAAAGAAATGAAATCTTGCCATTTGTGATAACATGGATGGAACTAGAGGGTATTATGCTTAGCGAAATAAGTCATTCAGGAAAGACAACCATCATATGATCTCCCTGATATGAGGAAGTGGAGATGCAATGCGGGGGGTTTGGTGGGTAGGAAAAGAATAAATGAAACAGGATGGAATTGAGAGGAGACAAACCATAAGAGACTCTTAATGTCACAAAACTAACTGAGGGTGTCCGTGGGGAGGGGGGTAGTGAGAGGGTGGTGATGTTATGGACATTGGGGAGGGTATGTGCTATGATGAGCGCTGTGAGCTGTGTAAACCTGGTGATTCACAGACCTGTACCCCTGGGGCAAATAATACATTATGTGTTTATAAAAAATAAATTAAAATAAAATTTAAAAAGAGCTAAAAAAAATGAAAATAAACAAACAAACAAAAAGAAATGGTACAATGATGTCTACCTCAGGGGTTTTGATGAAGATTAAATTGGTAACTTTTATTAAAATGTCCTGCATAGTACTTATTAAATGCAGGCCAATGACAGTATTTACTAGTAGGCTGTAATAGTTTGAAAAAATCTTTTTTTTCATCTACAAAGGTTTAAATAAAACTGAAATGAATTTAGGTAGAACTCAACTATCAAACTATGTGAGATCCTTAAGCATCTTTACTATATTACTTATTGCTGTTGATCTAGCCAGTACATCTTGAATTATTCTTTATGAAATCATGGTGAGAGTGGGAAGATACAAGTCATCAAGTTTTTCTTTGAGAAGAAATGTTTCCAAACTTTCATAAATTTCCATCAAAGCATTTTTGCAGTGCCACTTGGGTCTTTATTTTCCTTCATTACTGCATCATATAGGTCTTAGGAATTTAAAGACTGCAAAATGATGGGTCTTATTTCTAGTCCTTGTTCAATTTCAGCTGACTTTCAGGTTAATCACATATATCTACTTTTCAGTTTAAGAATGGATTTTGTAGGTTAATTCTTTTTTTTTTTTTTTTTAGTTTTTAAATTTCAGTTAGTTAACGTATAGTCTTATACTAGCTTCAGTGTACATTGTATTGATTCAGTAATTCCAGTCATTACCCAGTGCCACCACAAGTGTCCTCCTTAATCCCCATCACCTATTTCACCCAGCCCTTCACCTACCTCCTCTCTGTTATAGGTTAATTCTTTAAAAATAAGGTTATTAAAAAGACTTGAACTAAACCTAATGATGATAACTGATATGCCAGATGATTATTTCTGCAAATAGCAGATGCCATTGGTGATTAGAGCAATTTTGCCTTTGTGACAAGGAAAAAGCCATCTTAGCACTAGTAAAGCGTGTATCAGTGACTCATACGCACTGTAGGGGTAACAGTCAAGCTCATAGTGTTCTTTTCTGCCCCTGACACCAGTGAATAGAATAGCGTGATCATACCACTGAATCATTCTTGCTCTTGTCCTTTCTGCCACTTCCCCTCCCTCCCTCTTGAGAACCTGAACCATGCTTTTAGTTGAATGCTTTTGAAAATGGATGTTTTGCAGGTGTATATTGTTGCTGTTTTTGTCATGAACATTGTGGTGTATTGATGCAAAAATATTTCCCTTTTTTCCTCCTTCCTACAATCTCTCTTAAGAGGGCTTTGCCAATGGGACACCTGGGTGGCTCAGTCAGTTTAACATCTGCCTTTGGCCCAGGTCATGATCCTAGGGTTCTGGGATTGAATCCCCCATCCGGGAGCCGGCTTCTCCCTCTGCCTGCCACTCCCCCTGCTTGTTCTCTCTCTCTCTCTCTCTGACAAATAAATAAATAAAATCTTTTAAAAAAATACGGCTTTGCTGTCATCCCTGTAAAGGGTGGAGTATATCCCTGCCCCTTTATTCTGGGCTGGATGGGAGGCTTGCCTTGGTCAGCAGAATGATGGTATGTCAGTTCAGAGCCTTGGCCTCAAGAGGCCTCGCATACTTCTGTTTTTCCTTCTGGAAACTTGACACTGTTATAAGAACAAAGCAGACTAGCCTGCTGGGGGTTGAGATACTGTGTAGAAAAGAGCCAAGTCATCTGAGCCAAGGCCATTCTAGACCAGCCAGTATTCAGTGGACCTTCTAGCTGACCAGACCCAGGAGTGAGCCCATCAGAGCTGCCAAGATGACCCTTAGACTTATGAGAAATGGTACACAGTGGTTTTGAAGTCTCCATGTTTGGGGTGGTTTGCTGATGCTGCAGTTGTATATGTACTATAGACGGATTGAAACTTGCCATATCTAAGTAAAGGAATGGGTCATAGTGTGTCAGTCTCAAGGAGGTTCCTCACCTGAATCCTGTGTCTCAGGGACTCTCCTCCCCAAATAAACATATTCTGTATTCATCTGGGACTTCTCATTTTTACCACTGTGTTAGTTTCCTTTTGCTGATATAACAAATTAACACAAATTTGGTGCCTTAAAACAACACAAATTTACTATCTTATAGTCCTTAAAATCACACATTTCTGAAATCAAAATTGGATTTCTAAAATCACTGAGTCCTGGGGTTTTGTTTTCTTGCTAAGAGTTCTTTCCTTATTTTTTTTCTCTCCTTGTAGATTTTACTAGAAACAGCCAACACAAACCGGGCATATCTTCACCACTTTGTGTGGAAATTTCTGCAGCTGAATTATCACTTAGAAATGATCACTTACAAGTTCTGCTTTGCATTTGCAGGACACAATCCAGCTAAGCTTTCTGCCTCTATATAATGTGAAGCCTCTTTCCTCTGGTTTCTAATAACATATTTCTCATTTCTTTCTGAGCCCTTGCTAACCATGTCTTTAAGTGCACAATTCTATCAACAGTCTGTTTATGAAGATTTAAATGTTCTTGAAGAAAGCATAGGATCTCTCCACTGTACTCTCCCCTTTCATCTGAGTCCTCCTTAGCAGAGTCATCAGAATCCACATTTCTACCTACAGTCTGTTTAAGGCAATCGAGGCTCTTTCTGTCATGGTCATCAACATTTTTCTAACCTCTGCCCCTTGCCTAATTCCCAAGCCACTTCCACATTTTTAGTTCTTTTGAGTACCTACTTTTGGTGCCAGGGTCTGTCTTTGTTTCTGATTCCTGCTCTAAAAAATCACCACAAATCTAGTGGTTTAAAACAATGTAAGTGTATATTATCTTACATTTCTGGAGGACTGAAGTTGCAAAGTCAACATGTTGGCAAGATTCCATTCTTTCGGAACCTTTTGGGGAGACTCCATTTCCTTGGCTCTTCCAGCTTCTAGAGGCCACCTCCATTCCTTGATGTGTGACCCCTTCCTCTTTAGCAATGTTAGCCGCATAAATTCTTCAGACCTTATTTCCCCCTGCCTCCTCCCCCACCCTCTCCCTCTCATCTCCACTTCTTCTATCAAATGTTCTTCTCTGATTCTGACACTCCTGCCTCCCTCTTTTAAGGACACCTGTGGTCACATAGGATCTCCTAAATCATCTAGGATAATCTTCTTATCTCAAGATCCCTAATTGTATATGCTAAGTCCCCTTTCCCACTTGAGGTAAGATATTCATAAATTTTAAGAATTAGGACATGGGGGGGGCGGTGCCTGGGTGGCTCAGTCAATTAAGAATTAGGACATGGACATCTTTGGTGGGGGCGGGAGGGGTGGTGGTGGGGATTATTCTTCCTGCACTACCACACTTGTGGGTAGTTTTCTTTTAGTATTAAAACCCAGATCTATAGCAAATAGACCTCTCTGTTAAAAATGGAATGTACTGGGACGCCTGGCTGGCTCAGTCAGTTAAATGTCTGCCTTTGGCTCTAGTCCGGATCCCAGGATTCTGGGATTGAGTTACTCATGGGGCTCTTTGCTCAGCAGGGAGCCTACTTCTCCCTCTGACTGCCGCTCCCCTTTCTGGTGCTCTCTCTCTGTCTCTCTCTGACAAGTAAATAAATAAACTCTTAAAAAAAATAGGATGTACATGCAAAAAGTATCTTTCTAAACAAGGAAGGATAAACTCTAGCTTGTCAGAAATTGATATAAAATGAAAAGTAAAAGAAGCCCCACATATTTCCTTAAAAAAATACGTTTAACTTTAAGAAGGGCATATGATATAATGAGTACTGGGAATCATATAAGACTGGTGAATCACTGACCTCTACCTCTGAAACTAATCGTATATGTTAACTAATTGAATTTAAATTTAAAAATGGAAAAAAGAACACCCATCCCTTTGAGTTCATGGTTCAAATGGTTTTAGCTAGTATCACATTTTTACTAGTAAGAAAGACCACTTTTCATATTCATACAAGTCTGTCAACAGTAAACGAAGAACATCTTTGAATTAGTAGGAAGTTGGAGATGCCTGGTGCCCTGTCACTTCTCTGAAGCTGGAGGTGAGAGTCCGACTACGAAACTGCTAACAAAGGCAGGGGAGCAGTCCCTTGCCTCTACCATCCAACAGTCCAGTCACACTTCCAGTTTAGGGACAGTGCATCAACGCTAAATAAAACCTTTCAAGACCTCTAAGGTTATTTGCCTGTATTCTGGCTTGGGGTATGATCGCTGCTCACTTAGCTACCCCATTGCCACTCTTACTGATGATTTTCAAATATGCAGCTTCTTTGAACTCCAGCCACAGTATTTGCACTCTGGCCTTCAGCGACACTGAATGCCACAAGCCGATTATATCCATGGAGAAGAAAAATTTCCTTTTATATATTTTGTTTATTTGCCATTACCTCCCTGTGACCCTAGGTCTCGCTTTGTAAAACTGCATAAGAAGACAGAAGAAAATTGCACAGAAAAGAGGACTCACCCTCTTCCCCTCCCCCACCCTGTGGTAGTATTAAAATAGGACTTCTCAGTGTCTTCCATTACCAAAATTAAAAATATTGTTTTTGTCACCTCATGCAATTTAAATGTATTACCACCTCTCTCACTGTACTACTTTGAAGGTCCTTGGATAGGGTGCCGGTAGTGCTCTTTATATAGAAAAAGATTATTAACTTCCAGTCTAGGACTGTGTCACTTCTGGGTCTAAGATGCAGGCAGTGTACTCCAATGTAATCCTTCAGCACGGTGTTAGGTTTTCTCCCTTTTCAGATTCTGCAGCATCCTGTTTGCTTTTTGAAAATTGGTTTTTCATGGTGGAGAACATCATCAAAATAACTACAAACTATCCCCAAACTATTTTCTCCACAGAACATTTGGTCAGTTTAGAGCCTGGCTGTTGACAGATATAAGTTACAAGGGAGAAGTTCCCGTTCCATGACATTTGTTCCCTTGCTTTCGCATGTTGTGCTCTTGTGCCAGTGGAATGCTGAGGATGGACTTTTTTTTTTTTTTAAAGATTTTATTTATTTATTTGATTGACGGAGATCACAAGTAGGCAGAGAGGCAGAGAGAGAGGAGGAAGCAGGCTCCCCACTGAGCAGAGAGCCCTATGCGGGGCTCGATCCCAGGACCCTGGGATCATGACCTGAGCCGAAGGCAGCGGCTTTAAC